>CANXME010001154.1:47500-49636 GCA_948144175.1 Closterium sp. NIES-65 | reverse complement strand
GTTGGTAGCAAGTCTTTCGTCGAGGCTGCGGTCTTGACGAAGATGGAAACTGGGCAGTCGATCTTGGGCAAACTGCCTCGGATCAATCATGCTCAGATGGCCTCCCGGATCCTGGCAGGATCGGTCTCGGCGCGGCCTAACTTCTTAAGCCGCACCACACCACCGACTTCTTGCTTCCGGGAGACCCTATCACTCTGGGACACTTCCATGTTGTGCTGCTTTTCGGAGATCCTGAACGACGACAGCTTACTCAACCCTGGCAAGGTTAACAAGGCAGCGCAGACGCAGATCACTCTACCGGAACGGATGGGTGGCTTCGGGGTCCAATCAGCCGCGAGGACAGCTGACTTGGCGTATGTGGTCAGCCTTCTTAGTGTCGCTGGGACCCTGAAGTCCTTCTTTCAGATGGGAGGGAAGAGCATTCTCGGAGTCGAGGACAGCGAGGCGCCTTTCCCGCCCATCTTTGAGGAGGCTGAGTCGGCGCTGAAAAGGCTTCCAGAAAAAGTCCGCACGAAGCTGCCTACGTGGAAGACAGTCGGGGAGAGAGGGCTTGAACGCGGAACTTTCACGGTTTTGGCACGGGAGCTGCAGATTGAGGCTTTGAACGGGATCCGGAAGTCCCTTAACCGGCCCCGCCACAAGGCCCGATTGACCAGTTTGCAGCTGCAGAACGCGGGCGCGTGGGTCTCGGCTCTACCGTCTCGACCGGACCTCCAGCTCGAAAGCGACGACTGGGCGATTGCGGCGAACCTTCGGTTGGGTCGGGACATCCCACACCTCATTCAGGCGGGGACTTGCTCGTGCGGGAAGGACTTATCCACTTGTAACGCGGCGGGGCATGCTCTCAGGTGCTCCACCAAGTACGCGCCGTCTATCCCCCACAATGCCATCCGGGACCATGTGGCGATGGTCTGCAGGGAGGCGGGCATGCAGACGACGATGGAGGATAAGGCTTTTTTCGGTGGGAAGCCGATCCCGGATGTCGTGAGTCTCCACACGGACAGCGGGAAGACCTGGGTGATGGATGTGGTCATCGCGGATCCGCACGATAACAATGCCAACTGCCCGGAGACCAAGCCAGGAGCGGCCCTCAATGAAGCCGTTCGTCGGAAGAAGGTGACCTACAAGGAGGCGGTGACGAAAGGAGGGAAGCGGATGGAGAAGACCACCAAAGTGATTCCGTTGGCTACGGAGATCTATGGGGGTTGGTCCAACAGCTTCTCCGACTGCGTAAAGGACATTGCAGCAACCACTTCGAAGCGGCTTGGCAGACAGTCGGGGCAAACCACCGACCTCAAATCTCTCATCTGCCGGAGCATCGCTCAACGCATTGGAGTGACGCAGCAACGTTCTCAAGCGGTCATGATTCGGCACAGGTTGCGCGCAGCAGTGGAGGCCAAGGGAGAAACGATGTACCAAGACGCAGGGAGGACTTTTGACTGGATGGGCTCTCAGCCACCCGCTCCCTGCGACATTGTGGTAGGAAGGGTAGATTTCTGAATAGGGTATGACTTTGCATGCTCTGTAGTCGGGAATAGGATAGAAGGGATAGGCTTTGCTTTGTTGTAATGCTCTTTGCTTTATAAACCAATGTATGCATGTGCTTTTTCAATGAGAATAAAGTTATCTGGTAGCTGGTTCCCTCCGAAGTTTCCCTCAGGATAGCTGGTGCTCGATACGTGGTTACGTCTGGTAAAGCGAATGATTGGCGGGCTCGGGGGAGAAGCTCCCTCGACCGACTCTCAAACTTTAAACGGGCGAGGAGGGCCGCCATCTTAATTGTGGCTGGCTTTCAGGGGTGCTGGCTGACCCCACCAACATGAGTGCCAAGTGGGCCATTTTTGGTAAGCAGAACTGGCGAGGCGGGATGAACCGAAAGCCGGGTTACGGTGCCTAACTACGCGCTAACCTAGATCCCACAAAGGGTGTTGATTGATTAAGACAGCAGGACGGTGGTCATGGAAGTCGAAATCCGCTAAGGAGTGTGTAACAACTCACCTGCCGAATCAATTAGCCCCGAAAATGGATGGCGCTCAAGCGCGTGACCTATACCCGGCCGCACCCGGCTGCTGGTGAGCCGGTGCGAGTAGGAGGGCGCGGTGGGACGCATCGAAGCGTGCGCGTGAGCGCGCGTGG
>CANXME010001154.1:35000-45000 GCA_948144175.1 Closterium sp. NIES-65 | reverse complement strand
GCCAAATCGGATCGTCCGGGTCATCCGGGTGGAGAACCGGATCGTCCGGGTCATCCGGGTGGGGAACCGGATCGACCGGACCATCCGGATGGGAAACCGGGTCATCCGGGTCGGGAACCGGACCAACCGGATCATCCGGGTGGGGAACCGGGT
Source organism: Closterium sp. NIES-65 (assembly GCA_948144175.1). Classification (NCBI taxonomy): domain Eukaryota; kingdom Viridiplantae; phylum Streptophyta; class Zygnematophyceae; order Desmidiales; family Closteriaceae; genus Closterium; species Closterium sp. NIES-65. The sequence continues at coordinate 44,847 of CANXME010001154.1, read as the reverse complement.
CGACCGGACCATCCGCACGCGGAACCGGATCATCCGGGTCATCCGGGTCGGGAACCGGATCGACCGGACCATCCGGATGGGGAACCGGATCATCCGGATCATCCGGGTCGGGAACCGGATCGACAGGACCATCCGGGTGGAGAACCGGACTCAACCGTACCATCCCCGTGGGGGACCGGACCCAACCGGACCATCCGGGTGGGGTGCCGGGTCGGGAACCGGACCGACCGGACCATCCGGGTGGGGAGCCGGATCAACCGGGTCATCCGGGTGGGGAACCGGATCAACCGGGTCATCCGGGTGGGGAACCGGATCGACCGGGTGGGAAACCGGACCAACCGGACCGACCGGACCATCCGGGTGGGGAACCGGACCCGGCCGGACCATCCGGGTGGGGTACCGGGTCAGGAACCGGACTGGGAACCGGATCATCCGGGTCATCCGGATGGGGAACCGGATCATCCGGGTCATCCGGGTGGAGAACCGGATCAACCGGACCATCCGGTTGGGGTACCGGGTGGGGAACCGGACCAACCGGACAGGGAACCGGACGGGAAGCCGGATCATCCGGGTCATCCGTATGGGGAATTGGATCGACCGGGTGATCCGGGTGGGGAACCGGATCAGCCGGGCAAGCCCGATGGGGAACCGGGTGGGGAAACGGACCAGCCGGGTAGGGTACCGGGCGGGGAACCGGACCATCCGGGTCATCCGGGTGGGGATCCGGATCGACCGGGTCATCCGGGTGGGGAACCGGACCAACCGGACCATCCGGGTGGGGAACCGGGTCGGGAACCGGATCAACCCGACCATCCGGTTGGGGAGCCGGACCAATCGGACCGTCCGGGTGGGGAGCCGAATCGACCGGGTGGGAAATCGGACCAACCGGGTGGGGAACCGGACCAACCGGACCATCCGGGTGGGGAACCGGGTCGGGAACCGGATCAACCCGACCATCCGGTTGGGGAACCGGACCAATCGGACCGTCCGGGTGGGGAGCCGAATCGACCGGGTGGGAAATCGGACCAACCGGGTGGGGAACCGGACCAACCGGACCATCCGGGTGGGGAACCGGGTCGGGAACCGGATCAACCCGACCATCCGGTTGGGGAACCGGACCAATCGGACCGTCCGGGTGGGGAGCCGAATCGACCGGGTGGGAAATCGGACCAACCGGGTGGGGAACCGGACCAACCGGACCATCCGGGTGGGGAACCGGGTCGGGAACCGGATCAACCCGACCATCCGGTTGGGGAACCGGACCAATCGGACCGTCCGGGTGGGGAGCCGAATCGACCGGGTGGGAAATCGGACCAACCGGGTGGGGAACCGGACCAACCGGACCATCCGGGTGGGGAACCGGGTCGGGAACCGGATCAACCCGACCATCCGGTTGGGGAACCGGACCAATCGGACCGTCCGGGTGGGGAGCCGAATCGACCGGGTGGGAAATCGGACCAACCGGGTGGGGAACCCGGTGCGGTTCCGGGTCGGGAGCCGGGTCAACCGGACCATCCGGACGGGGAACCGGATGATCCGGGTGGTCCGGGTGGGGAAGCGGACCAACCGGACCAACCGGGTGCGGTACCGGGTGGGAAACCGGACCAAACGGGTAGTGATCCGGACGGGGAACCGGATCACCCGGGTCGGGAACCGGATCGACCGGGATCTGGGGTGGGGAACCGGACCATCCGGGTGGGGAACCGGGTGGGGTACCGGGTCGGGGAACCGGATCAACCGGACCATCCGGACGGGGAACCGGATCATCCGGGTGGTCCGGGTGGGGTGCCAAATCGACCGTGCGGGGAGTCGGACCAGCCGGACCATCCGGGTGGGGTACCGGGTCGGGAACCGGATCAACCGGACCATCCGGATGGGGAACCGGATCATCCGGGAAGGGAACCGGATCGACCGGGTCTAGGGTGGGGAACCGGACCATCCGGGTCGGTCGGGTCGGAACCCGGATCCGGAACCGGGTGTTGAACCGTATCAACCGGATGGGAGCCGGATGGACCCAATCGGACGGACAAGCCGGACCGAAAACGGGTGGGGAACCGGATCGGAACCGGGTGGAGAGCCGAATGGGCCGGTTCGGTCGGATCAACCGGGCCGGAAACGGGTGGGTAACCGGATCAACCGCCCCAGCCGGGTGAGGGATCGGGTCGACCCGGTAGGGAGCCGGATCGACCGGATCGGAACCGGTTGGGAAACCGGATTCACCGGACCGACCGGATCGACCGGATCAACCGGGTGGGGAGCCGGGTCAACCGGACGGGGAACCGGATGGACCGGACCAGCCGGATCATCCGGGTTGGAGCCGGGCGGGGAACAGGATCAACCGGTTGAGCCGGGTCGATGGATCCGGATCCCACCACCCTAGGCGGGATGGATCCGGGTCGCACCCCCCCGGTTGGGATGGATCCCGATCACCCCTCTCGGGATGGGATGGATCCGGATCTCACCACCCTGGACGGGATGGATCCGGATAACCCCGCCGGGGGGTTGGGATGGATCCGGATCACACCACCCTGGATGGGATGGATACGGATCGCACCTCCCCGGTGGGGATTGATCCGGTTCGAAACACCGCGGGTGGGATGGGTCCGGTCCGAACCACCCTGGAAGGGATGGATCCGGACCGGGCCACCGTGGATGGGACGGGTCCGGTTCTTTGACGGCTCCCGGGTGGGTGTGGGTCCTTGGACGGGCCCACACCCTCCCTAGAGCCCTTTATTCTTTGGGTCACACCTTCGTTCTCGACCGGGGTTCTTTGCGGGCTCTAGGGTGGGTGTGGGTCCTTGCACGGACCCCTACCTTCCCTACCGGGTCGGGAACCGGATCGACCGGACCATCCGGACGGGGAACCGGATCATCCGGGTCATCCCGGAAGGGAACCGGATCGACCGGGTCTAGGTTAGGGAACCGGACCATCCGGGTGGGGAACCGGGTCCGGTACCGGGTCGGGAACCGGATCGACCGGGTCTAGGGTAGGAAGCCGGACCATCCGGGTGGGGAACCGGATCGACCGGGTCTAGGGCAGGAAGCCGGACCATCCGGGTGGGGAACCGGGTCCGGTGCCGGATCGACCGGGTCTAGGGTAGGAAGCCGGACCATCCGGGTGGGGAACCGGGTCGGCCAACCGGGTCGGGTACCGGATCGACCGGATCTAGGGTAGGAAGCCGGACCGTCCGGGTGGGGAAGCGGGTCGGGTACCAGGTCTAGGGTAGGAAGCGGGACCATCCGGGTGGGGAACCGGGTCGGGTACCGGGTCGGAAACCGGATCGACCGGACCAACCGGATGGGGAACCGGATCATCCGGATCATCCGCATGGGGTGCCGAACCGACCGTGTCGGGAGTCGGACCAACCGGGTGGGGTACCGGGTCGGGAACCGGATCGACCGGACCATCCGACCGGGGAACCGGATCATCCGGGTCATCCGGGAAGGGAACCAGATCTAGGTTAGGGAACCGGACCATCCGGGTGGGGAACCGGGTCGGGTACCGGGTCGGGAACCGGATCGATCGGGTCTAGGGTAGGAAGCGGGACCATCCGGGTGGGGAGCCGGGTCGGGTACCGGGTCGGGAACCGGATCGACGGGATCTAGGGTAGGAAGCCGAACCATCCGGGTGGGGAACCGGGTCGGGTACCGGACCGGGAACCGGATCCACCGGACCAACCGGATGGGGAACCGGATCATCCGGATCATCCGCATGGGGTGCCGAACCGACCGTGTCGGGAGTCGGACCAACCGGGTGGGGTACCGGGTCGGGAACCGGATCGACCGGACCATCCGACCGGGGAACCGGATCATCCGGGTCATCCGGGAAGGGAACCGGATCTAGGTTAGGGAACCGGACCATCCGGGTGGGGAACCGGGTCCGGTACCGGGTCGGGAACCGGATCGACCGGGTCTAGGGTAGGAAGCCGGACCATCCGGGTGGGGAGCCGGGTCCGGTACCGGGTCGGGTACCGGACCGACCGGGTCTAGGGTAGGAAGCCGGACCATCCGGGTGGGGAACCGGGTCCGGTACCGGGTCGGGTACCGGATCGACCGGATCTCGGGTAGGAAGCCGTACCATCCGGGTGGGGAACCGGGTCGGGTACCGGGTCGGGAACCGGATCGACCGGGTCTAGGGTAGGAAGCGGGACCATCCGGGTGGGGAGCCGGGTCGGGTACCGGGTCGGGAACCGGATCGACGGGATCTAGGGTAGGAAGCCGAACCATCCGGGTGGGGAACCGGGTCGGGTACCGGGTCGGGAACCGGATCGACCGGGTCTAGTGTAGGAAGCGGGACCATCCGGGTGGGGAACCGGGTCGGGTACCGGACCGGGAACCGGATCCACCGGACCAACCGGATGGGGAACCGGATCATCCGGATCATCCGCATGGGGTGCCGAACCGACCGTGTCGGGAGTCGGACCAACCGGGTGGGGTACCGGGTCGGGAACCGGATCGACCGGACCATCCGACCGGGGAACCGGATCATCCGGGTCATCCGGGAAGGGAACCGGATCCAGGTTAGGGAACCGGACCATCCGGGTGGGGAACCGGGTCCGGTACTGGGTCGGGAACCGGATCGACCGGGTATAGGGTAGGAAGCCGGACCATCCGGGCGGGGAGCCGGGTCCGGTACCGGGTCGGGTACCGGACCGACCGGGTCTAGGGTAGGAAGCCGGACCATCCGGGTGGGGAACCGGGTCGGGTACCGGACCGACCGGATCTAGGGTAGGAAGCCGGACCATCCGGGTGGGGAACCGGGTCGGGTACCGGACCGGGAACCGGATCCACCGGACCAACCGGATGGGGAACCGGATCATCCGGATCATCCGCATGGGGTGCCGAACCGACCGTGTCGGGAGTCGGACCAACCGGGTGGGGTACCGGGTCGGGAACCGGATCGACCGGACCATCCGACCGGGGAACCGGATCATCCGGGTCATCCGGGAAGGGAACCGGATCTAGGTTAGGGAACAGGACCATCCGGGTGGGGAACCGGGTCCGGTACCGGGTCGGGAACCGGATCGACCGGGTCTAGGGTAGGAAGCCGGACCATCCGGGTGGGGAGCCGGGTCCGGTACCGGGTCGGGTACCGGACCGACCGGGTCTAGGGTAGGAAGCCGGACCATCCGGGTGGGGAACCGGGTCGGGTACCGGACCGACCGGATCTAGGGTAGGAAGCCGGACCATCCGGGTGGGGAACCGGGTCGGCCAACCGGGTCGGGTACCGGATCGACCGGATCTAGGGTGGGAAGCCGGACCATCCGGGTGGGGAACCGGGCCGGCCAACCGGGTCGGGTACCGGATCGACCGGGTCTATGGTAGGAAGCCGGACCATCCGGGTGGGGAACCGGGTCGGGTACCGGGTCGGGTACCGGATCGACCGGATCTAGGGTAGGAAGCCGTACCATCCGGGTGGGGAACCGGGTCGGGTACCGGGTCGGGAACCGGATCGACCGGGTCTAGGGTAGGGAGCGGGACCATCCGGGTGGGGAACCGGGTCGGGTACCGGCGGATCGACCGGACCATCCGGATGGGGAACCGGGGTGCCGAACCGACCGTGTGGGGAGTCGGACCAACCGGGCCAGCCGGGTGGGGTACCGGATCCGGTACCGGATCAACCGGACCATCCGGCCGGGGAACCGGATCATTCGGGTCATCCGGGAAGGGAACCGGACCGACCGGGTCTAGGGTAGGAAGCCGGACCATACGGGTGGGGAACCGGGTCGGGTACCGGGTCGGGAACCGGATCGACCGGGTCTAGGGTAGGAAGCGGGACCATCCGGGTGGGGAGCCGGGTCGGGAACCGGATCGACCGGATCTAGGGTAGGAAGCCGAACCATCCGGGTGGGGAACCGGGTCGGGTACCGGGTCGGGAACCGGATCGACCGGGTCTAGTGTAGGAAGCGGGACCATCCGGGTGGGGAACCGGGTCGGGTACCGGGTCGGGTACCGGATCGACCGGATCTATGGTAGGAAGCCGGACCATCCGGGTGGGGAACCGGGTCGGGTACCGGATCGACCGGATCTAGGGTAGGAAGCCGAACCATCCGGGTGGGGAACCGGGTCGGGTACCGGGTCGGGAACCGGATCGACCGGGTCTAGTGTAGGAAGCGGGACCATCCGGGTGGGGAACCGGGTCGGGTACCGGGTCGGGTACCGGATCGACCGGATCTATTGTAGGAAGCCGGACCATCCGGGTGGGGAACCGGGTCGGGTACCGGGTCGGGTACCGGATCGACCGGGTCTAGGGTAGGAAGCTGGACCATCCGGGTGGGGAACCGGGTCGGGTACCGGGTCGGGAACCGGATCGACCGGGTCTAGGGTAGGAAGCGGGACCATCCGGGTGGGGAACCGGGTCGGGTACCGGCGGATCGACCGGACCATCCGGATGGGGAACCGGGGTGCCGAACCGACCGTGTGGGGAGTCGGACCAACCGGGCCAACCGGGTGGGGTACCGGGTCGGGAATCGGATCAACCGGACCATCCGGCCGGGGAACCGGATCATCCGGGTCATCCGGGAAGGGAACCGGACCGACCGGGTCTAGGGTAGGAAGCCGGACCATACGGGTGGGGAACCGGGTCGGGAACCGGATCGACCGGGTCCAAGGTAGGAAGCCGGAACATCCGGGTGTGGAACCGGGTCGGGTGAGGGACCGGTTCGACCCGGTAGGGAGCCGGATCAACCGGGTCGGAACCGGGTAGGGAACCGGATGGGGAACCGGATCTACTGGACCGGCCGGCTCGACCGGGTGGGGATCCGGGTCAACCGGACTTGGAACCGGTTGGACCGGACCGGACGGGGAACCAGATCTACCGGACCGGCCGGATCGACCGGGTGGGGAGCTGGGTCAACTGGACGTGGAACCGGATGGACCGGACCGGCCGGATCATCCGGGCTGGAACCGGGCGGGGAACCGGATCGACCGGGTCGATGGATCCGGATCCCACCACCCTAGGCGTGATGGATCCGGGTCACACCACCCCGGTTGGGATGGATCCGGATCACCCCACTCGGGATGGGCTGGATCCGGATCACCCCACCCGGGATGGGATGGATCCGGATCTCACCACCCTGGACTGGATGGATCCAAATAACCCCACCCGGGATGGGATGGATCCGGATCACACCACCCTAGATGGGATGGATCCGGACCGCACCCCCCGTGGGCTCCGGGGCCTCCTTTTCCCGGTGCCAAGGCCCGGATGACCGGGGGGGAGTGTAAACCAGGGTGGGAGCTTCCTTTCCACGGGTTCATATTCTTCCCAAGGGTCCATTTGACCGGCTGGAATGAGACAAACGCTCCAATGGACCGGCCAAGGTTGAATTCCACCCTTGCATGGGCTCGGGTGGGCTCCGGGACCTCTTTCTCCCGGTGCAAAGGCCCGGATGATCTGGGGGAAGTGTAAACCAGGGTGGGAGCTTCCTTTCTACGGGTTCATATCCATCCCAAGGGTCTCTTCTTGACCGGCTGGAATCAAACAATTGCTCCAATGGACCATCCAAGGTTGAAATCCACCCTTGCACGGGCTCGGATGGGCTCCGGGACCTCCTTTTCCCGGTTCAAAGACCTGGGTGACCGAGGGGACGTGTAAACAAGGGTGGGAGCTTCCTCTCTACGGGCTCATATCCATCCCAAGGGTCCTTTTGACCGGCTGGAATGAGGCAAACGATCCAAAGGACCGGCCAAGGTTGAATTCCACCCTTGCACGGGCTCGGGTGGGCTCTGGGACCTCTTTTTCCCGGTGCAAAGGCCCGGATGATTTGGGGCAAGTGTAATCCAGGGTGGGAGCTTCCTTTCTACGGGTTCATATCCATCCCAAGGGTCTTCTTGACCGGCTGGACCGAAACAGTCGCTCCAATGGACCGCCCAAGGTTGAAATCCACCCTTGCACGGGCTCGGATGGGCTCCGGGACCTCTTTTTCCCGGTGCAAAGACCTGGGTGACCGGAGGGAAGTGTAAACCAGGGCGGGAGCTTCCTCTCTACGGGCTCATACACATCCCAAGCGTCCTTTTGACCGGCTGGAATGAGGCAAACGATCCAAAGGACCGGCCAAGGTTGAATTCCACCCTTGCACGGGCTCGGATGGGCTCCGGGGCCTCCTCTTCCCGGTGAAATGGCCCGGATGACCGGGGGGAAGTGTAAAACAGGGCGGGAGCTACCTTTCCACGGGTTCATATCCGTCCCAAGGGTCCATTTGACCGGCTGGAATGAGACAAACGATCCAAAGGACCGGCCAAGGTTGAATTCCACCCTTGCACGGGCTCGGACGGGCTCCGGGGCCTCCTCTTCCCGGCGAAAAGGCCCGGATGACCGGGGGGAAGTGTAAACCAGGGCGGGAGCTACCTTTCTACGGGCTCATATCCGTCCCAAGGGTCCATTTGACCGGCTGGAATGAGGCAAACGATCCAAAGGACCGGCCAAGGTTGAATTCCACCCTTGCACGGGCTCGGACGGGCTCCAGGACCTCTTTTTACCGGTGCAAAGGCCTGGATGACCGAGGGGGAGTGTAAAACAGGGTGGGAGCTACCTTCCTACGGGTTCATATCCATCCCAAGGGTCCTTTTGACCGGCTGGAATGAGACAAACGCTCCATTGTACCGGGGGATTTAGGGGCCAAGGCTCAAAATCACCCTTGCACAGGCTCATATCCATCCCAAGATGGCCCCAAATGATGGTAACCCAACGTGATCCGAGTGATTGGCCCTGGAATAGGGTAGGGAACCGGGTATGTTGCCCCTCCCCAGTGCCATGGTGGTGGATTTCGGTTTGCCCCAAATGATGGTAACCCAACGTTATCCGAGTGATTGGCCCTGGAATAGGGTAGGGAGTTGCTGTCTTCTCCCCCTTGGGCCCTGGTGGGGCATTTTCAAACGCCCCAAGTGATGGTAACCCAACGTTATCCAAGTGATTGGCCCTGGAAAAGGGTAGGGAGTTGTTATCTTCTCTCACTTGGGCCCTGGTGGGGCATTTCCGAACGCCCCAAATGATGGTAACCCAACGTTATCCAAGTGATTGGCCCTGGAATAGGGTGGGGAGTTGTTATCTTCTCTCCCTTGAACCCTGGTGGGGCATTTTTAAGCGCCCAAAATGATGGTAACACAACGTTATCCAAGTGATTGGCCCTGGAATAGGGTAGGGAGTTGTTATCTTCTCTCACTTGGGCCCTGGTGGGGCATTTCCAAACGCCCCAAATGATGGTAACCCAACGTTATCCAAGTGATTGGCCCTGGAATAGGGTGGGGAGTTGTTATCTTCTCTCCCTTGGGCCCTGGTGGGGCATTTTTAAGCGCCCAAAATGATGGTAACCCAACGTTATCCAAGTGATTGGCCCTGGAATAGGGTAGGGAGTTGTTATCTTCTCTCACTTGGGCCCTGGTGGGGCATTTCCAAACGCCCCAAATGATGGTAACCCAACGTTATCCAAGTGATTGGCCCTGGAATAGGGTGGGGAGTTGTTATCTTCTCTCCCTTGGGCCCTGGTGGGGCATTTTTAAGCGCCCAAAATGATGGTAACCCAACGTTATCCAAGTGATTGGCCCTGGAATAGGGTGGGGAGTTGTTATCTTCTCTCCCTTGGGCCCTGGTGGGGCATTTTTAAGCGCCCAAAATGATGGTAACCCAACGTTATCCAAGTGATTGGCCCTGGAATGGGGTAGGGAGTTGTTATCTTCTCTCACTTGGGCCCTGGTGGGGCATTTCCAAACGCCCCAAATGATGGTAACCCAACGTTATCCAAGTGATTGGCCCTGGAATAGGGTGGGGAGTTGTTATCTTCTCTCCCTTGGGCCCTGGTGGGGCATTTTTAAAGCGCCCAAAATGATGGTAACCCAACGTTATCCA
>CANXME010001154.1:22500-30000 GCA_948144175.1 Closterium sp. NIES-65 | reverse complement strand
CACTCAGTGAGCCCTTGGGCTGCGGGGTCAATCGCAGCCCAAACCCCGGGTCGGCAGGTGCGGCGCTCGCGCTGCACCGGCGTCCTGGGTGGGGAAATTGCGTGCTCGCGTCCCGCTCGCGGAAAGGACTCGGGTTTCACCCGTGCCCCGGATGCGGCGGCGGCGGAGAGAGATGGCCGGGCTTCTCGTCTCCTCCTCGGAAGAGGCGAGGTGCTCAGAGCACGCTCGAGGGCCTGGAAGGACGACGACCGGCGTTAAGCCGGCCTGCCGGATCTCCTAGCCCGTGGCCTCGTCGGAGAATCCATCGGAACAATGCCGAGCCCCACCTCAGGCCGTGCCCCGCGACCTTGTCGTTCGTTTTGGCGAGCGATCGGCGAGCAAGCGGGCGTGCGGTGGCTCGAAAAAAGTTCGAGCACCGATGGGTTCGTTGTGGTGCTGAAAGGAAGGCGCACCCCGACGGGCACGGAGCACCGCCTCGGTTGATCCCAGACCTTGGCAACCGCTCCTAAGAACGAGTGACGTAACGACCGCCCTCGGGCTTCTCCGCGTGTTGCTCGCAACACCGGAGGGGACCGGGCGACCTCCTCTTGCAGGAGATCAGGTAGCAGTCCCCCTCCCACGCAGCTAGCTCAGTAGGCCCGCCATCCCAAAGGCTAGTCGTGATCGGGAGCGAGGCAAGTCGCGAATACGGTCGGTTGGGGCAGCGGGGTGGCACCCGATGTCCTCTCCATACCGCACCTCGACGAACCTCGACACCAGGGAGCCTGCTTCCCGGCGGCACCGGGCGTCCATGCGGAACAAAAACCAAATCCCTTTTCCCCCGATGGTAACAGGTCGGACTCTTTCCCAAAAGCGGAAGCACCGGGAAGTTCGACGCCTGACCTAGGACGTATCCTCAGAAAGTTGGCTTGCCGGAATCCTCCTCCCTCCTAGCGTCCCCCGCCACCGGTGCTCCGTCTCTCTTGGCACCGGCCGGTGTGACTGCGGGGTCTTGCTCGCCCGGCCTTCCGAAATCCTCTTCGGTCGGCTGGGAAGGAGCGCCCGTGGTAATGGCAAGGGACCGTTTCTCAGCCGGGTCCGGTCGCAGTGCATCAAGGAGCTGCGAACGGGCACGGGATATAGACCTCTCCGCGATCGGGACTGGCCGTCCGGTCGCAAAACCCTCCCCTTGAGCGGGGCCCCCATGAGCCCCGGCACCTAATAAAAACTGGGACCCCACTCCTGACGATGGATATCTTGGAACCTGGCTCGATGAAGAACGCAGCGAAATGCGATACGTAATGCGAATTGCAAAACTCCGTGAATCATCGAAACTTTGAACGCATGTTGCGCCCGAGGCCTCGGCCGAGGGCACGTCTGCTTGAACGCCACACACATCCAGGTGGAGCCACGCATCCGCACCCACACCCTCCGCACGCGGCTACGTGCGGCCGGGTGAACGGGACGGAACTGCCAAAATGCGTCGGCATACGAGGGGCGCTCGGGTTTTGCTCGAGACAATCGCCCGTACCTGGGAAAACGAGATGGCCGTCGCAACCCGTGCACAACGGGGGGCAGTCGGCTGAAATCGCAGGGCCGCCGCAAGCCCGTCTCCTCTCCGTCTCGACCCCAGTGCAGATCCCCGGATGCCAACCGGGAGGACGCGAGCGGGACGAGCGAAACGAGGCGGGTGGCGACCCCGCTGGGCTCGGTGAACCCAGCCGGCCAACGGACCCCGTCCGGACCTCCCAGCAGGTGGGGGGGTATCGGATGCCAAACCGTTCCTCTTTTCCTCTCCCGAGAAGGCCGCGAAACGGAAAAATGGAGCCGAGGGCGTGGCAACCCTCGGTCTCCGCCCTCCAAAGTAGCGTGCACGGACCGGGCGAGGGGCGGACGGGGCCCGTACAAAAATGGTCGGACCGGGGAAGAACCGGGCAAACCCCCAAGCGATGGCTTCAAGTCAGGCGAGACCACCCGCTGAATTTAAGCATATTACTAAGCGGAGGAAAAGAAAACAACCGTGATTCCTTTGGTAGCGGCGAGCGACCAAGGAAAAGCCCAGGCTTGAAATCCGAGGGCCTCCGGCCCTCCGAATTGTAGTCTGAAAAGGAAGCGTTCTCTGTGACGGGCGCCGCCTTAAGTCCACTGGAAAGTGGCGGCAGAGAGGGTGACACCCCCGTCGGGCGACGACCCGTCACTTCACGAGGCGCATCCGAAGAGTCGGGTTGCTTGGGAGTGCAGCCCCAACATGGGTGGTAAGCTCCATCCAAGGCTAAATACGGCCAGGTTTCCGATAGCGAACAAGTACCGCGAGGGAAAGATGAAAAGAACTTTGGAAAGAGAGTAAAAAGTGCTTGAAATCGTCAGGAGGATAAGCGCATGAGCCCAAGCACACCTGCGGGACCCGTTCACGCGGGGCCCGGAGGTACGCAGCGCCGGTCGATGCCGCGGGAAAAGGAGCTCGCTCCCACCGCGGCGGAGACCGAGGATGGCCCTCACGGGTCGGCGCTGGCGAAACGGGCTGATGCGACCCGTCTTGAAACACGGACCAAGGAGGCCAACGCGGCTGCGAGCCAATGGGTTGAAAACCACAATGGCGACAGTGAAAGCGACCCGTGAGAAGGCGGCCTCGTGCTGCCCGCACCACGGACCGCCCCGGGGGCCTCGGCGCCCGGGGTGCGTTGAGTAGTCGCGTTGGGACCCGAAAGATGGTGAACTATGCCTGAGCAGGGCGAAGCCAGAGGAAACTCTGGTGGAGGCCCGCAGCGCTACTGACGTGCAAATCGTTCGTCAGACTTGGGTATAGGGGCGAAAGACTAATCGAACCATCTGGTAGCTGGTTCACGCCACTCCAGTTGAAATAAAAAACTCTCATTGCACTCAAGCTCTCAAACACTCTCAAGCGCTCACAAGCGATCCTGCTACCTACAACTGCCTTCGAACGCCTGCCAAGCGATCAGTTAGATTAGGAAGTTTGAGAGATTTCAACGCGCGTGTCCCACAGAAACCGGGTAGTACCCGCCTCCCTGCACAGGGTGGTGCCGGCTCGGCTGAAGCGGCCTAAGGGGTAGTGGGGCATTGGGGCCCTGCGACACCATCTTACTGCAGGAAAAGCTGTGGCACTGTCGGTACCAAGCGGACCTTCGTCGGTCTCGTGGCCCGCCGGCCTTACGGCTAGGCGGGGTATGGTCACAACCCGACAGCTGGAAGCCGATCTGCAGCGAACCACGGTTAGTGGGAAGTACAGACACTATATGGTGGTGGGTCTTCCGGACTCTGACGGAAGGCTTAAGAAAGAGCGCTCTGCGGGGAGTAATCTTCGCACTATGAGTCCGCCCATACAAAGGGCGGCCGATGGCAAGCCACAACGCCGTCGAGGGAAGAAGCACCTAGCCCTTCCCGCCCCCGGGCCCCAACAGGGCGAGCCAGCCCGTCTTGTCCCTGTTGGGGAGGTTCAAAGGGATTCGCCACCCCTGAAGGACCCCGAGGCCCTCTCACTGACGGTGTACGTTGGCGCCCCTGCATCTCGCAGAAAGGGCAAGCGCTCTGCCAAAGCGCTTGACCTTGAGGAGACACCAACAAAGAAGCAACGTCCTGAAGAGGGCCCCGGCCAGACGTCTGCTGTTCCGCAGCAACCCTTGGACTTGCCCACTGGCTACGTGCCAAATGTGGTCATAGTCCATCCACCCGGGCACGACAACCAGCAACAGTTGGAAGTGCGAGGTCGGAAACAAAAGAAAAGGAAGGCCGCCGCTGAGGCGAAGACACTCACCGAAACAGACTACCCGCCCCCTCCAAAGATCGTTTTCTTCGAACCTGTGTTGAACACGGTCGAACCGTCTTCGGAGCCGGAGAAGGCAATTCAGAACCCCTTCGACGGATCAGGGACACACCTTGGAAAACCCGCCCCGGAATTTCCGGGATTCAAAGCGGGCGAACAAGGTGTCCCAACGGTGAGCGGTGACAGCCTCAACACCAGCAACCTCTCGTCAGTGGTTGCGAAATGTAAAGGTTGTCACCACGTCTTTTGGGGACAGAAGATCCGCAAAATTCGTAAGCGGCATCGATGCCCCCCAGCCCGGCCCGACTCAGCCAAGCCGAGGGAAGCACTACGGACCAGTCCAGAACCCAAGGCGCAGGGCTCGTTGCCTGTGCTCGAGGGAGATCAGACCGCTCCGGAAGCGGCTCCCCAGGCGAAAGCTGGGCCTGAAGAGGTCCTCGGGGATGACTCCCAGCAACACCCACTCAGTGGGGCCGCTGGACAAAGAGGCACCCCCGTCCCTCACTCCGACAACCCGGCACATCCAGCTGAAGCTGGGCCCGACGTGGACATGAGGACCCTGCCTGTCGATGATCGGAATAGCAGCCAGTCACACCGCGAGCCACTCCCGGATACCCAAGGCCGGGATTCCTTTGACCGCCTCATTGACATGATGATCGCCCTCTCAGAGAAGGTTCAGACAATGTCTAACCAACTCGAGGAGGTGCGTCGTTCTGTTTCTGCTGGCGAGAGGGAGGTCGCTAAGCCAGCCACGGAGAATCTGGGAGCCATTCCCGACATTCCCACGGCTAGCGAGGCAGCCTCGGCCGCGCAAAGTCCATCCCTCCCTCCCACAAAAGGGGTGGACTCGGGTCACAAGACCAAGGGCAAAAAGCCGAAGCAGAAGAAGAAGAAGAAGAAGCCTAAGCCTCGGGCCTCTCCCTCACCTTCGACTGCTACGGCCCCTGCAGCACCTGCAGTGCCGACCTCGACTCCAAAGCCGTCGGGCGAAGCATCCCCCCCTGCAGTGGCGCTGGTTCCAAAGTCACCGGGCCCCCGCCCCAAGGGGAGGGCAGCGTGGGGCGAGCTTGGACCTCGCGACAAGTCCCAAGCAGTGACGCGGAAGGCGGGCGCGGCCAAGCCACCAACCTTTGCTGCTTCGAGCTCGGAGGATGCCTCTGCGCCAACCAAAGCGTCAAAGGACCCATCAGCCGCACCTGCAAAATCCGACTCCAGCGCTATCAGTCATGGGGGCCAAGCAAAACTCCCAAAGGGCCACCGGTGCACTTTCTGCAGCCGCTTGTTCCGCAGCCGCAAGGAGGTTGAGGACCACGCCAAGCGGAAAAATGGGTGCGCAAACCGGGACGCGCAGCGGGAGGACCAGCTCCGAGACAGAAAGCGGACGGTCTCTTCAACACCGGAGGGCTGCGCAGCGGTAGCAGACGAGGCGGAATACTGGGCCAACTTTGAGGCAATAGACTGGTCACCCATTCTTGGAGAGGAAGCGGCTATGCTGCCTACCCTCCGCAAGGTGCCTTTCAAATGCCGAGGGCTGGCCACCGCCTGTCTCCGTCCAATTCTTGAGAAACTCCGACAGGATGGGGACCATAAGCCGGCCGGGACTCTGCTAGGGCTTTTTCCGCAGCTGTGCCTATCAACAGCTGCGCTCTCGAACGACTCCCCTCACTGGAAGCAGGTGCGGGAGCTGCTGACCTTATGGAGGCGCGGGGACTGGACCAAGTTACACCTGCGCGCCCTGGCGGCTATCAACAAAATGAATAGCAGGGTTCGAGAGAACAAGGCCCGAGTGGACGACCGGTACGGCAGTGCGGATACACTGGCGCGAACACGTCGCTGCATCAAGTTCGGGGAGCTGGCTGAACTCTCACGAGCAGCAGAGGCGCTGATTGCGGCAGACCTTGCCCCAACCACGGACGAGACTCGTAAGAGTCTGGAGGAGAAGCACCCCCGCCCCACGGTCCCCTTCACAGCAGAGGACGGCAGCTGCACCCTTCCTCACCCGGAGAAACCCACGAAGTGGGTCCTGAAGCAGGAAGTTCTCGCGCGGGCCCTTCGCGAGAGCCCTCGTGGCTCTGCAGGCGGTCCCACCGGCTGGCGCATGGACTTCTTACGCGAACTCTTCACGCACCCCGGAGACCTCAAACTCCTGGGGGCATGGCTTCAGGCAGCAGCAAGAGGGGATGTGGGGCAGGGGGTGGCGCAGTGGTGGACCTCGAGTTCGCTAGTGGCTTTGGAGAAACCAGGTGGCGGTGTCCGCCCGATCGCAGTGGGGGAAGTCTTCCCTCGCCTCCTGGCCCGGTGTCTCGCGGTCGACTACCATGACGCCATCATCCGACACCTGAAGCCGAAAGGGCAGTTTGGGGCTGGTGCGCGGAACGGAGCGGAGACGGTTATCCACGGGGTGCGCGCTGCATTGAAGGCTAACCCCACCTGGGGCGTTCTTCAAATCGATGTTAAAAACGCTTTTAACTCAGTTTGTCGGCAGGCGCTCTTCAAGGAGTTGGTCAAGGGCCCATTTGTGGGCATGACCCCGTTTCTGCGAACCCTCTACGGGAGTCCCTCCCCACTCTTGTACAGAGCCGATGCAACACGGCACACCTTGTGGTCGCGAACAGGAGTGAGGCAAGGGGATCCTCTGGGGCCGTTTCTCTACGCACTAGCACAACAACCTGCTCTGGAGGCGGTGAAGGCGGCGCACCGAGACGTCTTCTTATGCAGCTATGCGGACGATACGTACCTGCTGGGGGAGCTGGACGCGATTGGAGCTGCTTTCCCTTCCCTTTGTAAGGAGCTTCAGGGGATCGACTTGGAAGTCTCGCAGAAAAAGTGCCAGTGGTACGCGCCGAGTGGCAAGCGGCCGTCCGCCGACAACCCGCTCTGCGAGATGACCGAGGCTGCGGAGGGCCTTGTGGTAGTTGGTTCTCCAGTTGGTAGCAAGTCTTTCGTCGAGGCTGCGGTCTTGACGAAGATGGAAACTGGGCAGTCGATCTTGGGCAAACTGCCTCGGATCAATCATGCTCAGATGGCCTCCCGGATCCTGGCAGGATCGGTCTCGGCGCGGCCTAACTTCTTAAGCCGCACCACACCACCGACTTCTTGCTTCCGGGAGACCCTATCACTCTGGGACACTTCCATGTTGTGCTGCTTTTCGGAGATCCTGAACGACGACAGCTTACTCAACCCTGGCAAGGTTAACAAGGCAGCGCAGACGCAGATCACTCTACCGGAACGGATGGGTGGCTTCGGGGTCCAATCAGCCGCGAGGACAGCTGACTTGGCGTATGTGGTCAGCCTTCTTAGTGTCGCTGGGACCCTGAAGTCCTTCTTTCAGATGGGAGGGAAGAGCATTCTCGGAGTCGAGGACAGCGAGGCGCCTTTCCCGCCCATCTTTGAGGAGGCTGAGTCGGCGCTGAAAAGGCTTCCAGAAAAAGTCCGCACGAAGCTGCCTACGTGGAAGACAGTCGGGGAGAGAGGGCTTGAACGCGGAACTTTCACGGTTTTGGCACGGGAGCTGCAGATTGAGGCTTTGAACGGGATCCGGAAGTCCCTTAACCGGCCCCGCCACAAGGCCCGATTGACCAGTTTGCAGCTGCAGAACGCGGGCGCGTGGGTCTCGGCTCTACCGTCTCGACCGGACCTCCAGCTCGAAAGCGACGACTGGGCGATTGCGGCGAACCTTCGGTTGGGTCGGGACATCCCACACCTCATTCAGGCGGGGACTTGCTCGTGCGGGAAGGACT
>CANXME010001154.1:7500-17500 GCA_948144175.1 Closterium sp. NIES-65 | reverse complement strand
CCAACCGGGTGGGGAACCGGACCAACCGGACCATCCGGGTGGGGAACCGGGTCGGGAACCGGATCAACCCGACCATCCGGTTGGGGAACCGGACCAATCGGACCGTCCGGGTGGGGAGCCGAATCGACCGGGTGGGAAATCGGACCAACCGGGTGGGGAACCGGACCAACCGGACCATCCGGGTGGGGAACCGGGTCGGGAACCGGATCAACCCGACCATCCGGTTGGGGAACCGGACCAATCGGACCGTCCGGGTGGGGAGCCGAATCGACCGGGTGGGAAATCGGACCAACCGGGTGGGGAACCGGACCAACCGGACCATCCGGGTGGGGAACCGGGTCGGGAACCGGATCAACCCGACCATCCGGTTGGGGAACCGGACCAATCGGACCGTCCGGGTGGGGAGCCGAATCGACCGGGTGGGAAATCGGACCAACCGGGTGGGGAACCCGGTGCGGTTCCGGGTCGGGAGCCGGGTCAACCGGACCATCCGGACGGGGAACCGGATGATCCGGGTGGTCCGGGTGGGGAAGCGGACCAACCGGACCAACCGGGTGCGGTACCGGGTGGGAAACCGGACCAAACGGGTAGTGATCCGGACGGGGAACCGGATCACCCGGGTCGGGAACCGGATCGACCGGGTCTGGGGTGGGGAACCGGACCATCCGGGTGGGGAACCGGGTGGGGTACCGGGTCGGGGAACCGGATCAACCGGACCATCCGGACGGGGAACCGGATCATCCGGGTGGTCCGGGTGGGGTGCCAAATCGACCGTGCGGGGAGTCGGACCAGCCGGACCATCCGGGTGGGGTACCGGGTCGGGAACCGGATCAACCGGACCATCCGGATGGGGAACCGGATCATCCGGGGAAGGGAACCGGATCGACCGGGTCTAGGGTGGGGAACCGGACCATCCGGGTCGGTCGGGTCGGAACCCGGATCCGGAACCGGGTGTTGAACCGTATCAACCGGATGGGAGCCGGATGGACCCAATCGGACGGACAAGCCGGACCGAAAACGGGTGGGGAACCGGATCGGAACCGGGTGGAGAGCCGAATGGGCCGGTTCGGTCGGATCAACCGGGCCGGAAACGGGTGGGTAACCGGATCAACCGCCCCAGCCGGGTGAGGGATCGGGTCGACCCGGTAGGGAGCCGGATCGACCGGATCGGAACCGGTTGGGAAACCGGATTCACCGGACCGACCGGATCGACCGGATCAACCGGGTGGGGAGCCGGGTCAACCGGACGGGGAACCGGATGGACCGGACCAGCCGGATCATCCGGGTTGGAGCCGGGCGGGGAACAGGATCAACCGGTTGAGCCGGGTCGATGGATCCGGATCCCACCACCCTAGGCGGGATGGATCCGGGTCGCACCCCCCCGGTTGGGATGGATCCCGATCACCCCTCTCGGGATGGGATGGATCCGGATCTCACCACCCTGGACGGGATGGATCCGGATAACCCCGCCGGGGGGTTGGGATGGATCCGGATCACACCACCCTGGATGGGATGGATACGGATCGCACCTCCCCGGTGGGGATTGATCCGGTTCGAAACACCGCGGGTGGGATGGGTCCGGTCCGAACCACCCTGGAAGGGATGGATCCGGACCGGGCCACCGTGGATGGGACGGGTCCGGTTCTTTGACGGCTCCCGGGTGGGTGTGGGTCCTTGGACGGGCCCACACCCTCCCTAGAGCCCTTTATTCTTTGGGTCACACCTTCGTTCTCGACCGGGGTTCTTTGCGGGCTCTAGGGTGGGTGTGGGTCCTTGCACGGACCCCTACCTTCCCTACCGGGTCGGGAACCGGATCGACCGGACCATCCGGACGGGGAACCGGATCATCCGGGTCATCCCGGAAGGGAACCGGATCGACCGGGTCTAGGTTAGGGAACCGGACCATCCGGGTGGGGAACCGGGTCCGGTACCGGGTCGGGAACCGGATCGACCGGGTCTAGGGTAGGAAGCCGGACCATCCGGGTGGGGAACCGGATCGACCGGGTCTAGGGCAGGAAGCCGGACCATCCGGGTGGGGAACCGGGTCCGGTGCCGGATCGACCGGGTCTAGGGTAGGAAGCCGGACCATCCGGGTGGGGAACCGGGTCGGCCAACCGGGTCGGGTACCGGATCGACCGGATCTAGGGTAGGAAGCCGGACCGTCCGGGTGGGGAAGCGGGTCGGGTACCAGGTCTAGGGTAGGAAGCGGGACCATCCGGGTGGGGAACCGGGTCGGGTACCGGGTCGGAAACCGGATCGACCGGACCAACCGGATGGGGAACCGGATCATCCGGATCATCCGCATGGGGTGCCGAACCGACCGTGTCGGGAGTCGGACCAACCGGGTGGGGTACCGGGTCGGGAACCGGATCGACCGGACCATCCGACCGGGGAACCGGATCATCCGGGTCATCCGGGAAGGGAACCAGATCTAGGTTAGGGAACCGGACCATCCGGGTGGGGAACCGGGTCGGGTACCGGGTCGGGAACCGGATCGATCGGGTCTAGGGTAGGAAGCGGGACCATCCGGGTGGGGAGCCGGGTCGGGTACCGGGTCGGGAACCGGATCGACGGGATCTAGGGTAGGAAGCCGAACCATCCGGGTGGGGAACCGGGTCGGGTACCGGACCGGGAACCGGATCCACCGGACCAACCGGATGGGGAACCGGATCATCCGGATCATCCGCATGGGGTGCCGAACCGACCGTGTCGGGAGTCGGACCAACCGGGTGGGGTACCGGGTCGGGAACCGGATCGACCGGACCATCCGACCGGGGAACCGGATCATCCGGGTCATCCGGGAAGGGAACCGGATCTAGGTTAGGGAACCGGACCATCCGGGTGGGGAACCGGGTCCGGTACCGGGTCGGGAACCGGATCGACCGGGTCTAGGGTAGGAAGCCGGACCATCCGGGTGGGGAGCCGGGTCCGGTACCGGGTCGGGTACCGGACCGACCGGGTCTAGGGTAGGAAGCCGGACCATCCGGGTGGGGAACCGGGTCCGGTACCGGGTCGGGTACCGGATCGACCGGATCTCGGGTAGGAAGCCGTACCATCCGGGTGGGGAACCGGGTCGGGTACCGGGTCGGGAACCGGATCGACCGGGTCTAGGGTAGGAAGCGGGACCATCCGGGTGGGGAGCCGGGTCGGGTACCGGGTCGGGAACCGGATCGACGGGATCTAGGGTAGGAAGCCGAACCATCCGGGTGGGGAACCGGGTCGGGTACCGGGTCGGGAACCGGATCGACCGGGTCTAGTGTAGGAAGCGGGACCATCCGGGTGGGGAACCGGGTCGGGTACCGGACCGGGAACCGGATCCACCGGACCAACCGGATGGGGAACCGGATCATTCGGGTCATCCGGGAAGGGAACCGGACCGACCGGGTCTAGGGTAGGAAGCCGGACCATACGGGTGGGGAACCGGGTCGGGTACCGGGTCGGGAACCGGATCGACCGGGTCTAGGGTAGGAAGCGGGACCATCCGGGTGGGGAGCCGGGTCGGGAACCGGATCGACCGGATCTAGGGTAGGAAGCCGAACCATCCGGGTGGGGAACCGGGTCGGGTACCGGGTCGGGAACCGGATCGACCGGGTCTAGTGTAGGAAGCGGGACCATCCGGGTGGGGAACCGGGTCGGGTATCGGGTCGGGTACCGGATCGACCGGATCTATGGTAGGAAGCCGGACCATCCGGGTGGGGAACCGGGTCGGGTACCGGATCGACCGGATCTAGGGTAGGAAGCCGAACCATCCGGGTGGGGAACCGGGTCGGGTACCGGGTCGGGAACCGGATCGACCGGGTCTAGTGTAGGAAGCGGGACCATCCGGGTGGGGAACCGGGTCGGGTACCGGGTCGGGTACCGGATCGACCGGATCTATTGTAGGAAGCCGGACCATCCGGGTGGGGAACCGGGTCGGGTACCGGGTCGGGTACCGGATCGACCGGGTCTAGGGTAGGAAGCTGGACCATCCGGGTGGGGAACCGGGTCGGGTACCGGGTCGGGAACCGGATCGACCGGGTCTAGGGTAGGAAGCGGGACCATCCGGGTGGGGAACCGGGTCGGGTACCGGCGGATCGACCGGACCATCCGGATGGGGAACCGGGGTGCCGAACCGACCGTGTGGGGAGTCGGACCAACCGGGCCAACCGGGTGGGGTACCGGGTCGGGAATCGGATCAACCGGACCATCCGGCCGGGGAACCGGATCATCCGGGTCATCCGGGAAGGGAACCGGACCGACCGGGTCTAGGGTAGGAAGCCGGACCATACGGGTGGGGAACCGGGTCGGGAACCGGATCGACCGGGTCCAAGGTAGGAAGCCGGAACATCCGGGTGTGGAACCGGGTCGGGTGAGGGACCGGTTCGACCCGGTAGGGAGCCGGATCAACCGGGTCGGAACCGGGTAGGGAACCGGATGGGGAACCGGATCTACTGGACCGGCCGGCTCGACCGGGTGGGGATCCGGGTCAACCGGACTTGGAACCGGTTGGACCGGACCGGACGGGGAACCAGATCTACCGGACCGGCCGGATCGACCGGGTGGGGAGCTGGGTCAACTGGACGTGGAACCGGATGGACCGGACCGGCCGGATCATCCGGGCTGGAACCGGGCGGGGAACCGGATCGACCGGGTCGATGGATCCGGATCCCACCACCCTAGGCGTGATGGATCCGGGTCACACCACCCCGGTTGGGATGGATCCGGATCACCCCACTCGGGATGGGCTGGATCCGGATCACCCCACCCGGGATGGGATGGATCCGGATCTCACCACCCTGGACTGGATGGATCCAAATAACCCCACCCGGGATGGGATGGATCCGGATCACACCACCCTAGATGGGATGGATCCGGACCGCACCCCCCGTGGGCTCCGGGGCCTCCTTTTCCCGGTGCCAAGGCCCGGATGACCGGGGGGGAGTGTAAACCAGGGTGGGAGCTTCCTTTCCACGGGTTCATATTCTTCCCAAGGGTCCATTTGACCGGCTGGAATGAGACAAACGCTCCAATGGACCGGCCAAGGTTGAATTCCACCCTTGCATGGGCTCGGGTGGGCTCCGGGACCTCTTTCTCCCGGTGCAAAGGCCCGGATGATCTGGGGGAAGTGTAAACCAGGGTGGGAGCTTCCTTTCTACGGGTTCATATCCATCCCAAGGGTCTCTTCTTGACCGGCTGGAATCAAACAATTGCTCCAATGGACCATCCAAGGTTGAAATCCACCCTTGCACGGGCTCGGATGGGCTCCGGGACCTCCTTTTCCCGGTGCAAAGACCTGGGTGACCGAGGGGACGTGTAAACAAGGGTGGGAGCTTCCTCTCTACGGGCTCATATCCATCCCAAGGGTCCTTTTGACCGGCTGGAATGAGGCAAACGATCCAAAGGACCGGCCAAGGTTGAATTCCACCCTTGCACGGGCTCGGGTGGGCTCTGGGACCTCTTTTTCCCGGTGCAAAGGCCCGGATGATTTGGGGCAAGTGTAATCCAGGGTGGGAGCTTCCTTTCTACGGGTTCATATCCATCCCAAGGGTCTTCTTGACCGGCTGGACCGAAACAGTCGCTCCAATGGACCGCCCAAGGTTGAAATCCACCCTTGCACGGGCTCGGATGGGCTCCGGGACCTCTTTTTCCCGGTGCAAAGACCTGGGTGACCGGAGGGAAGTGTAAACCAGGGCGGGAGCTTCCTCTCTACGGGCTCATACACATCCCAAGCGTCCTTTTGACCGGCTGGAATGAGGCAAACGATCCAAAGGACCGGCCAAGGTTGAATTCCACCCTTGCACGGGCTCGGATGGGCTCCGGGGCCTCCTCTTCCCGGTGAAATGGCCCGGATGACCGGGGGGAAGTGTAAAACAGGGCGGGAGCTACCTTTCCACGGGTTCATATCCGTCCCAAGGGTCCATTTGACCGGCTGGAATGAGACAAACGATCCAAAGGACCGGCCAAGGTTGAATTCCACCCTTGCACGGGCTCGGACGGGCTCCGGGGCCTCCTCTTCCCGGCGAAAAGGCCCGGATGACCGGAGGGAAGTGTAAACCAGGGCGGGAGCTACCTTTCTACGGGCTCATATCCGTCCCAAGGGTCCATTTGACCGGCTGGAATGAGGCAAACGATCCAAAGGACCGGCCAAGGTTGAATTCCACCCTTGCACGGGCTCGGACGGGCTCCGGGACCTCTTTTTACCGGTGCAAAGGCCTGGATGACCGAGGGGGAGTGTAAAACAGGGTGGGAGCTACCTTCCTACGGGTTCATATCCATCCCAAGGGTCCTTTTGACCGGCTGGAATGAGACAAACGCTCCATTGTACCGGGGGATTTAGGGGCCAAGGCTCAAAATCACCCTTGCACAGGCTCATATCCATCCCAAGATGGCCCCAAATGATGGTAACCCAACGTGATCCGAGTGATTGGCCCTGGAATAGGGTAGGGAACCGGGTATGTTGCCCCTCCCCAGTGCCATGGTGGTGGATTTCGGTTTGCCCCAAATGATGGTAACCCAACGTTATCCGAGTGATTGGCCCTGGAATAGGGTAGGGAGTTGCTGTCTTCTCCCCCTTGGGCCCTGGTGGGGCATTTTCAAACGCCCCAAGTGATGGTAACCCAACGTTATCCAAGTGATTGGCCCTGGAAAAGGGTAGGGAGTTGTTATCTTCTCTCACTTGGGCCCTGGTGGGGCATTTCCGAACGCCCCAAATGATGGTAACCCAACGTTATCCAAGTGATTGGCCCTGGAATAGGGTGGGGAGTTGTTATCTTCTCTCCCTTGAACCCTGGTGGGGCATTTTTAAGCGCCCAAAATGATGGTAACACAACGTTATCCAAGTGATTGGCCCTGGAATAGGGTAGGGAGTTGTTATCTTCTCTCACTTGGGCCCTGGTGGGGCATTTCCAAACGCCCCAAATGATGGTAACCCAACGTTATCCAAGTGATTGGCCCTGGAATAGGGTGGGGAGTTGTTATCTTCTCTCCCTTGGGCCCTGGTGGGGCATTTTTAAGCGCCCAAAATGATGGTAACCCAACGTTATCCAAGTGATTGGCCCTGGAATAGGGTAGGGAGTTGTTATCTTCTCTCACTTGGGCCCTGGTGGGGCATTTTCAAACGCCCCAAATGATGGTAACCCAACGTTATCCAAGTGATTGGCCCTGGAATAGGGTGGGGAGTTGTTATCTTCTCTCCCTTGGGCCCTGGTGGGGCATTTTTAAGCGCCCAAAATGATGGTAACCCAACGTTATCCAAGTGATTGGCCCTGGAATAGGGTGGGGAGTTGTTATCTTCTCTCCCTTGGGCCCTGGTGGGGCATTTTTAAGCGCCCAAAATGATGGTAACCCAACGTTATCCAAGTGATTGGCCCTGGAATAGGGTAGGGAGTTGTTATCTTCTCTCACTTGGGCCCTGGTGGGGCATTTCCAAACGCCCCAAATGATGGTAACCCAACGTTATCCAAGTGATTGGCCCTGGAATAGGGTGGGGAGTTGTTATCTTCTCTCCCTTGGGCCCTGGTGGGGCATTTTCAAACGCCCCAAATGATGGTAACCCAACGTTATCCAAGTGATTGGCCCTGGAATAGGGTGGGGAGTTGTTATCTTCTCTCCCTTGGGCCCTGGTGGGGCATTTTCAAACGCCCCAAATGATGGTAACCCAACGTTATCCGAGTGATTGGCCCTGGAATAGGTTAGGGAGTTGTATCTTCTCTCCCTTGGGCCCTGGTGGGGCATTTCCGAACGCCCCGAATGATGGTAACCCAACGTTATCCGAGTGATTGGCCCTGGAATAAAGTAGGAAGTTTGTATTTTCTCTCCCTTGGGCCCTGGTGATGCACTTTTGAACGCCCCAAATGATGGTAACCCAACGTTATCCGAGTGATTGGCCCTGGAATGAGGAAGGGGTACCTTGTCCCTCCCTAGGACCCGGGCTCTGGTGGGTCCATCCGGTCCGCAACTGGGATGGTCCGGACCCCCACCCGGCCTGGGTGGATCTGGCTCCCACTCAGGATGGTCCGGACCCCCGCCCGGCCTGGGTGGATCCGGTTCCCACCCTGGATGGTCCGGACCCCAACCCGGTCCGGGTGGATCCAGTTCCCACCCGGGATGGTCCGGACCCCCACCTGGCCTGGGTGGATCCGGTTCCCACCCGGGTTTAGGGTCCGGACCCCCATCCGGATCCCACCCGGGATGGTCCGGACCCCCACTCGGCCTGGGTGGATTCCCCTCGGTGGGGAATTCCCAAACGCCTAGAATGATGGTAACCCAACGTGATCCGAGTGATTGGCCTAGGAATAAAGTAGTGTCAGCTCTTCTTTGTCCCTCTTTAGGACCTAGGCTCTGGTGGGCTCGGTTCCCACCCGGGATGGGTCCATCCGGTCCCCACCCGGGCTGGTCCGGACCCCCGCCCGGCCTGGGTCCATCCGGTTCCCACCCGCTCAGGATGGATTCGGTTCCCAACCGGGGTGGTCCGGACCCCCACCCGGCCTGGGTGGATCCGGTTCCCGCCCGGGATGATCCGGACCCCCACCACCCGGCCTGGGTGGATCCGGTTCCCACGCGGGATGGTCCGGACCCCCACCCGACCCGGGTGGATCCGGTTCCACCAAGGTTGGGGTCCGGACCACCATCCGGGCCGGGTGGATTCCCCTCGGTGGGGGTTTTTCAATTCCCCCAAATGATGGTAACCCAACGTTATCCGAGTGATTGGCCTAGGAATAATCCATGAGTACTTTTCCCAGCAGTTTTTGTGTCCCTAATGCCCCGGTAAGATTAGATTTGAGCCCCGTATCAAGGTAACCCAACGTGATCCTAGTGATTGGTCTTGGAGGATTATAGGGTTGTTTATATAATCTTGCCTTATTGTTTGTCATAATCAAATATATTCGGTAAGCCACGGTGATCGAAGTAATTTTTGTTGTAATATTATGTGGAAGAGGAGGTAAAGGACCCTCTCCACAAAAGCTCGGCGGATTACCCAGGGAGGCACCTTTACTTCCAGGGCCCGCCATGTCCCTACAAATTTCTTGGCACCGGGAATGATGGACCGTTTTCTATCCCGATCCGCTCAAGGTTAGGTGGCCCCCCCTCTTTGCGCTATGCGAGGCGGCGTCGTTGACCCTTGGGTTGGGGAGGGTAGGACTCGGACTATTTGGAACCGGAGAAAAAGATGAGGGCCCGGTCAGATCACTTCCCATTTGGGGTTTGATCCGGTCGGGTGTTTGACCACTACCTGATATGGCAAGGACAAAAAGCTCAATTGTTGCAGGGTGTCCAGTTGGATAATGCCTGGGTAGCGGTCAAGATGGCCGATTCTTTTTAAAGGGGAACGCAAGCTCACTTGACACTAACAAAGGGAGGAGATCTATGTTGACTGCGGACGATTTCGGTCGGACGTGGGACGATGCTAGGTCTCCAAACGGCGGATGTGGACAGTGGGTGCTAAGCCGGACGCGGGCAGAGAGGCTCACCAAACTGCGCGACTACGTACATGCAATCTCACTTGACACTAACAAAGGGAGGAGATCCATGTTGACTGCGGACGATTTCGGTCGGACGTGGGATGATGCTAGGTCTCCAAACGGCGGATGTGGATAGTGGGTGCTAGGCCGGACGCGGGCAGAGAGGTTAGCTAAACTGTGCGATTACGTGCACGCGTTTTTTTGGGAAAGGTGTTGGAGTTCACTTGAGGCCGAGATCGAACGAATAGGTGGTCATCCATCCCATTGCGGAATGCATGATCACCTAGTGAAGCCGGTCAGAGCCTAAGACGGTGCGCTCTCCCATCTTTCTAACGAGGAGGTCTGCTTGCTCAAGATCAGACGAATGGGGTGCTCATTTATTCCGCTTGCGGGATGCATGATCACCACGCTAGTCCGTTCGAGGGCCAGCAGCCTTTCTCAAAGGGTAACGCAATCTCGCTTGACACTGACAAAGGGAGGAGATCCATGTTGACTGCAGACGATTTCGGTCGGACGCGGAACGATGCTAGGTCTCCAAACGGCGGATGTGGATAGCGGGC
>CANXME010001154.1:0-2500 GCA_948144175.1 Closterium sp. NIES-65 | reverse complement strand
AGGCGAGGTGCTCAGAGCACGCTCGAGGGCCTGGAAGGACGACGACCGGCGTTAAGCCGGCCTGCCGGATCTCCTAGCCCGTGGCCTCGTCGGAGAATCCATCGGAACAATGCCGAGCCCCACCTCAGGCCGTGCCCCGCGACCTTGTCGTTCGTTTTGGCGAGCGATCGGCGAGCAAGCGGGCGTGCGGTGGCTCGAAAAAAGTTCGAGCACCGATGGGTTCGTTGTGGTGCTGAAAGGAAGGCGCACCCCGACGGGCACGGAGCACCGCCTCGGTTGATCCCAGACCTTGGCAACCGCTCCTAAGAACGAGTGACGTAACGACCGCCCTCGGGCTTCTCCGCGTGTTGCTCGCAACACCGGAGGGGACCGGGCGACCTCCTCTTGCAG
This sequence comes from Closterium sp. NIES-65, assembly GCA_948144175.1. Classification (NCBI taxonomy): domain Eukaryota; kingdom Viridiplantae; phylum Streptophyta; class Zygnematophyceae; order Desmidiales; family Closteriaceae; genus Closterium; species Closterium sp. NIES-65. Next base: position 2,110 of record CANXME010001154.1, on the reverse strand, counting down.
GAGATCAGGTAGCAGTCCCCCTCCCACGCAGCTAGCTCAGTAGGCCCGCCATCCCAAAGGCTAGTCGTGATCGGGAGCGAGGCAAGTCGCGAATACGGTCGGTTGGGGCAGCGGGGTGGCACCCGATGTCCTCTCCATACCGCACCTCGACGAACCTCGACACCAGGGAGCCTGCTTCCCGGCGGCACCGGGCGTCCATGCGGAACAAAAACCAAATCCCTTTTCCCCCGATGGTAACAGGTCGGACTCTTTCCCAAAAGCGGAAGCACCGGGAAGTTCGACGCCTGACCTAGGACGTATCCTCAGAAAGTTGGCTTGCCGGAATCCTCCTCCCTCCTAGCGTCCCCCGCCACCGGTGCTCCGTCTCTCTTGGCACCGGCCGGTGTGACTGCGGGGTCTTGCTCGCCCGGCCTTCCGAAATCCTCTTCGGTCGGCTGGGAAGGAGCGCCCGTGGTAATGGCAAGGGACCGTTTCTCAGCCGGGTCCGGTCGCAGTGCATCAAGGAGCTGCGAACGGGCACGGGATATAGACCTCTCCGCGATCGGGACTGGCCGTCCGGTCGCAAAACCCTCCCCTTGAGCGGGGCCCCCATGAGCCCCGGCACCTAATAAAAACTGGGACCCCACTCCTGACGATGGATATCTTGGAACCTGGCTCGATGAAGAACGCAGCGAAATGCGATACGTAATGCGAATTGCAAAACTCCGTGAATCATCGAAACTTTGAACGCATGTTGCGCCCGAGGCCTCGGCCGAGGGCACGTCTGCTTGAACGCCACACACATCCAGGTGGAGCCACGCATCCGCACCCACACCCTCCGCACGCGGCTACGTGCGGCCGGGTGAACGGGACGGAACTGCCAAAATGCGTCGGCATACGAGGGGCGCTCGGGTTTTGCTCGAGACAATCGCCCGTACCTGGGAAAACGAGATGGCCGTCGCAACCCGTGCACAACGGGGGGCAGTCGGCTGAAATCGCAGGGCCGCCGCAAGCCCGTCTCCTCTCCGTCTCGACCCCAGTGCAGATCCCCGGATGCCAACCGGGAGGACGCGAGCGGGACGAGCGAAACGAGGCGGGTGGCGACCCCGCTGGGCTCGGTGAACCCAGCCGGCCAACGGACCCCGTCCGGACCTCCCAGCAGGTGGGGGGGTATCGGATGCCAAACCGTTCCTCTTTTCCTCTCCCGAGAAGGCCGCGAAACGGAAAAATGGAGCCGAGGGCGTGGCAACCCTCGGTCTCCGCCCTCCAAAGTAGCGTGCACGGACCGGGCGAGGGGCGGACGGGGCCCGTACAAAATGGTCGGACCGGGGAAGAACCGGGCAAACCCCCAAGCGATGGCTTCAAGTCAGGCGAGACCACCCGCTGAATTTAAGCATATTACTAAGCGGAGGAAAAGAAAACAACCGTGATTCCTTTGGTAGCGGCGAGCGACCAAGGAAAAGCCCAGGCTTGAAATCCGAGGGCCTCCGGCCCTCCGAATTGTAGTCTGAAAAGGAAGCGTTCTCTGTGACGGGCGCCGCCTTAAGTCCACTGGAAAGTGGCGGCAGAGAGGGTGACACCCCCGTCGGGCGACGACCCGTCACTTCACGAGGCGCATCCGAAGAGTCGGGTTGCTTGGGAGTGCAGCCCCAACATGGGTGGTAAGCTCCATCCAAGGCTAAATACGGCCAGGTTTCCGATAGCGAACAAGTACCCGCGAGGGAAAGATGAAAAGAACTTTGGAAAGAGAGTAAAAGTGCTTGAAATCGTCAGGAGGATAAGCGCATGAGCCCAAGCACACCTGCGGGACCCGTTCACGCGGGGCCCGGAGGTACGCAGCGCCGGTCGATGCCGCGGGAAAAGGAGCTCGCTCCCACCGCGGCGGAGACCGAGGATGGCCCTCACGGGTCGGCGCTGGCGAAACGGGCTGATGCGACCCCGTCTTGAAACACGGACCAAGGAGGCCAACGCGGCTGCGAGCCAATGGGTTGAAAACCACAATGGCGACAGTGGAAAGCGACCCGTGAGAAGGCGGCCTCGTGCTGCCCGCACCACGGACCGCCCCGGGGGCCTCGGCGCCCGGGGTGCGTTGAGTAGTCGCGTTGGGACCCGAAAGATGGTTGAACTATGC
>CANXME010001153.1:0-49669 GCA_948144175.1 Closterium sp. NIES-65 | reverse complement strand
GGAACGCTCATTTCTCAAAAAGTAGAGGGAATCTAGCGGTCTCACTCGATCAGAAGGTGGGAAATATATAAATCTAGTGAGCTAATAATGTTCGGGAGGAATCTAATGCATATGTATATGGAAGTGGTGCATTGGCAGGTCAGTCAGTATGGGAACTTAGAGTGCAAATGCCTCGGAGAACGGAACCGCTCAGATCTCGCATAATACATGGAATCTAGTGGTCTCACTCAAATATAAGGTAAGAAATATATGCATCTAGTGAATGTAAGGGTTTGAAAGGTAACTAACGCACATGTGTAGAGAAAATGGTGCATCGGCCAGTCTGGCCGGCATTTCGCACTTATAGTGCAAGTAGGGCCAAGGAGAACGGAAACGCTCATTTCTCAAAAAGTAAAGGGAATCTAGCGGTCTCACTCGATCAGAAGGTGGGAACTATATAAATCTAATGAGCTAATAAGGTTCGAAAGGAATCTAATGCATATGTATATGGAAAATGGTGCATTGGCCAGGTCGGTCAGTATGGGAACTTAGAGTGCAAATGCCAGGGAGAACGGAAGCGCTCAGATCTCGCATAGTACACGGAAATCTAGTGGTCTCACTCAAATAGAAGGTAGGAAATAAATTCATCTAGTGGACGTAAGGGTTTGAAAGGTAACTAACGCACGTGTGTAGAGAAAATGGAGCATCGGCCAGTCTCGCCGGCATTTCGCACTTATAGTACAAGTAGGGCCAAGGAGAACGGAAACGCTCATTTCTCAAAAAGTAAAGGGAATCTAGCAGTCTCACTCGATCAGAAGGTGGGAAATATATAAATCTAGTGAGCTAATAAGGTTCGAAAGGAATCTAATGCATATGTATATGGAAAATGGTGCATTGGCCAGGTCGGTCAGTATGGAACTTAGAGTGCAGATGCCAGGGAGAACGGAAGCGCTCAGATCTCGCATAGTACACGGAATCTAGTGGTCTCACTCAAAAAGAAGGTAGGAAATAAATTCATCTAGTGAACGTAAAGGTTTGAAAGGTAACTAACCTACATGTGTAGAGAAAATGGTGCATCGGCCAGTCTGACCGGCATTTCGCACTTATAGTGCAAGTAGGGCCAAGGAGAACGGAAACGCTCATTTCTCAAAAAGTAAAGGGAAATCTAGCAGTCTCACTCGATCAGAAGGTGGGAAATATATAAATCTAGTGAGCTAATAAGGTTCGAAAGGAATCTAATGCATATGTATATGGAAAATGGTGCATTGGCCAGGTCGGTCAGTATGGAACTTAGAGTGCAAATGCCAGGGAGAACGGAAGCGCTCAGATCTCGCATAGTACAACGGAATCTAGTGGTCTCACTCAAATAGAAGGTAGGAAATAAATTCATCTAGTGAACGTAAGGGTTTGAAAGGTAACTAACGCACATGTGTAGAGAAAATGGAGCATCGGCCAATCTGGCCGGCATTTCGCACTTATAGTGCAAGTAGGGCCAAGGAGAACGGAAACGCTCATTTCTCATAAAGTAAAGGGAATCTAGCACTCTCACTCGATCAGAAGGTGGGAAATATATAAATCTAGTGAGCTTATAAGGTTCGAAAGGAATCTAATGCATATGTATATGGAAAATGGTGCATTGGCCAGGTCGGTCAGTATGGGAACTTAAAGTGCAAATGCCTGCGAGAACGGAACCGCTCAGATCTCGCATAATACACGGAATCTAGTGGTCTCACTTAAATATAAGGTAGGAAATATATTCATCTAGTGAACGTAAGGGTTTGAAAGGTAACTAACGCACATGTGTAGAGAAAATGGTGCATCGGCCAGTCTGGCCGGCATTTCGCACTCATAGTGCAGGTGGGGCCAGGGAGAACGGAAACGCTCGTTTCTCAAAAAGTAGAGGGAATCTAATGGTCTCACTCGATCAGAAGGTGGGAAATATATAAATATAGTCAGCTAAAAAGGTTTGAAATGTTTTCAACGCACATGTATAGAGAAAATGGTGCATTGGCCAGGTCGGTCAGTATCGGAACTTAAAATGCAAATGCCAGGGAGAACGGAAGCGCTCAGATCTCGCATAGTACACGGAATCAAGTGGTCTCACTCAAATAGAAAGTAGGAAATATATTCATCTAGTGAACGTAAGGGTTTGAAAGGTAACTAACGCACATGTGTAGAGAAAATGGTGCGTCGGCCAGTCTGGCCGGCATTTCGCACTTATAGTGCAAGTAGGGCCAAGGAGAACGGAAACGCTCATTTCTCAAAAAGTAAAGGGAATCTAGCGGTCTCACTCAATCAAAAGGTGGGAAATATATAAATCTAGTGAGCTAATAAGGTTCGAAAGGAATCTAATGCATATGTATATGGAAAATGGTGCATTGGCCAGGTCGGTCAGTATGGGAACTTAGAGTGCAAATGCCAGGGAGAACGGAAGCGCTCATATCTCGCATAGTACACGGAATCTAGTGGTCTCACTCAAAAAGAAGGTAGGAAATAAATTCATCTAGTGAACGTAAGGTTTGAAAGGTAACTAACCTACATGTGTAGAGAATATGGTGCATCGGCCAGTCTAACCGGCATTTCGCACTTATAGTGCAAGTAGGGCCAAGGAGAACGGAAACGCTCATTTCTCAAAAAGTAAAGGGAATCTAGCAGTCTCACTCGATCAGAAGGTGGGAAATATATAAATCTAGTGAGCTAATAAGGTTCGAAAGGAATCTAATGCATATGTATATGGAAAATGGTGCATTGGCCAGGTCGGTCAGTATGGGAACTTAGAGTGCAAATGCCAGGGAGAACGGAAGCGCTCAGATCTCGCATAGTACACGGAATCTAGTGGTCTCACTCAAATAGAAGGTAGGAAATAAATTCATCTAGTGAACGTAAGGGTCTGAAAGGTAACTAACGCACATGTGTAGAGAAAATGGAGCATCGGCCAGTCTGGCCGGCATTTCGCACTTATAGTGCAAGTAGGGCCAAGGAGAACGGAAACGCTCATTTCTCAAAAAGTAAAGGGAATCTAGCACTCTCACTCGATCAGAAGGTGGGAAATATATAAATCTAGTGAGCTTATAAGGTTCGAAAGGAATCTAATGCATATGTATATGGAAAATGGTGCATTGGCCAGGTCGGTCAGTATGGGAACTTAAAGTGCAAATGCCTGGGAGAACGGAACCGCTCAGATCTCGCATAATACACGGAATCTAGTGGTCTCACTCAAATATAAGGTAGGAAATATATTCATCTAGTGAACGTAAGGGTTTGAAAGGTAACTAACGCACATGTGTAGAGAAAATGGTGCATCGGCCAGTCTGGCCGGCATTTCGCACTCATAGTGCAGGTGGGGCCAGGGAAAACGAAACGCTCGTTTCTCAAAAAGTAGAGGGAATCTAATGGTCTCACTCGATCAGAAGGTGGGAAATATATAAATCTAGCCAGCTAAAAAGGTTTGAAATGTATTCAACGCACATGTATAGAGAAAATGGTGCATTGGCCAGGTCGGTCAGTATCGGAACTTAAAATGCAAATGCCAGGGAGAACGGAAGCGCTCAGATCTCGCATAGTACACGGAATCAAGTGGTCTCACTCAAATAGAAGTAGGAAATCTATTCATCTAGTGAACGTAAGGGTTTGAAAGGTAACTAACGCACATGTGTAGAGAAAATGGTGCGTCGGCCAGTCTGGCCGGCATTTCGCACTTATAGTGCAAGTAGGGCCAAGGAGAACGGAAACGCTCATTTCTCAAAAAGTAAAGGGAATCTAGCGGTCTCACTCGATCAAAAGGTGGGAAATATATACATCTAGTGAGCTAATAAGGTTCGAAAGGAATCTAATGCATATGTATATGGAAAATGGTGCATTCGCCAGGTCGGTCAGTATGGGAACTTAGAGTGCAAATGCCAGGGAGAACGGAAGCGCTCAGATCTCGCATAGTACACGGAATCTAGTGGTCTCACTCAAATAGAAGGTAGGAAATAAATTCATCTAGTGAACGTAAGGGTTTGAAAGGTAACTAACGCACATGTGTAGAGAAAATGGAGCATCGGCCAGTCTGGCCGGCATTTCGCACTTATAGTGCAACTAGGGCCAAGGAGTACAGAAACGCTCATTTCTCAAAAAGTAGAGGGAATCCAGCGGTCTCACTCGATCAGAAGGTGGAAAATATATAATTATAGTGAGCTAATAAGGTTCGAAAGGAATCTAATGCATATGTAAATGGAAAATGGTGCATTGGCCAGGTCGGTCAGTATGGGAACTTAGAGTGCAAATGCCAGGGAGAACGGAAGCGCTCAGATCTCGCATAGTACACGGAATCTAGTGGTCTCACTCAAATAGAAGGTAGGAAATAAATTCATCTAGTGAACGTAAGGGTTTGAAAGGTAACTAACACACATGTGTAGAGAAAATGGTGCATCGGCCAGTCTGGCCGGCATTTCGCACTTTTAGTGCAACTAGGGCCAAGGAGTACAGAAATCTCATTTCTCAAAAAGTAGAGGGAATCCAGCGGTCTCACTCGATCAGAAGGTGGAAAATATATAATTATAGTGAGCTAATAAGGTTCGAAAGGAATCTAATGCATATGTATATGGAAAATGGTGCATTGGCCAGGTCGTTCAGTATGGGAACTTAGAGTGCAAATGCCAGGGAGAACGGAAGGGCTCAGATCTCGCATAATACACGGAATCTAGTGGTCTCACTCAAATAGAATGTAGGAAATAAATTCATCTAGTGAACGTAAGGGTTTGAAAGGTAACTAACGCACATGTGTAGAGAAAATGGTGCATCGGCCAGTCTGGCCGGCATTTCGCACTTTTAGTGCAACTAGGGCCAAGGAGAACGGAAACGCTCATTTCTCAAAAAGTAGAGGGAATCTAGCGGTCTCACTCGATCAGAAGGTGGGAAATATATAAATCTAGTGAGCTAATAATGTTCGGAAGGAATCTAATGCATATGTATATGGAAAGTGGTGCATTGGCCAGGTCAGTCAGTATGGGAACTTAGAGTGCAAATGCCTCGGAGAACGGAACCGCTCAGATCTCGCATAATACATGGAATCTAGTGGTCTCACTCAAATATAAGGTAAGAAATATATGCATCTAGTGAATGTAAGGGTTTGAAAGGTAACTAACGCACATGTGTAGAGAAAATGGTGCATCGGCCAGTCTGGCCGGCATTTCGCACTTATAGTGCAAGTAGGGCCAAGGAGAACGGAAACGCTCATTTCTCAAAAAGTAAAGGGAATCTAGCGGTCTCACTCGATCAGAAGGTGGGAAATATATAAATCTAATGAGCTAATAAGGTTTGAAAGGAATCTAATGCATATGTATATGGAAAATGGTGCATTGGCCAGGTCGGTCAGTATGGGAACTTAGAGTGCAAATGCCAGGGAGAACGGAAGCGCTCAGATCTCGCATAGTACACGGAATCTAGTGGTCTCACTCAAATAGAAGGTAGGAAATAAATTCATCTAGTGGACGTAAGGGTTTGAAAGGTATCTAACGCACATGTGTAGAGAAAATGGTGCATCGGCCAGTCTGGCCGGCATTTCGCACTCATAGTGCAGGTGGGGCCAGGGAGAACGGAAACGCTCGTTTCTCAAAAAGTAGAGGGAATCTAATGGTCTCACTCGATCAGAAGGTGGGAAATATATAAATCTAGTCAGCTAAAAAGGTTTGAAATGTATTCAACGCACATGTATAGAGAAAATGGTGCATTGGCCAGGTCGGTCAGTATCGGAACTTAAAGTGCAAATGCCAGGGAGAACGGAAGCGCTCAGATCTCGCATAGTACACGGAATCAAGTGGTCTCACTCAAATAGAAAGTAGGAAATATATTCATCTAGTGAACGTAAGGATTTGAAAGGTAACTAACGCACATGTGTAGAGAAAATGGTGCGTCGGCCAGTCTGGCCGGCATTTCGCACTTATAGTGCAAGTAGGGCCAAGGAGAACGGAAACGCTCATTTCTCAAAAAGTAAAGGGAATCTAGCGGTCTCACTCGATCAAAAGGTGGGAAATATATAAATCTAGTGAGCTAATAAGGTTCGAAAGGAATCTAATGCATATATATATGGAAAATGGTGCATTGGCCAGGTCGGTCAGTATGGGAACTTAGAGTGCAAATGCCAGGGAGAACGGAAGCGCTCAGATCTCGCATAGTACACGGAATCTAGTGGTCTCACTCAAAAAGAAGGTAGGAAATAAATTCATCTAGTGAACGTAAAGGTTTGAAAGGTAACTAACCTACATGTGTAGAGAAAATGGTGCATCGGCCAGTCTGACCGGCATTTCGCACTTATAGTGCAAGTAGGGCCAAGGAGAACGGAAACGCTCATTTCTCAAAAAGTAAAGGGAATCTAGCAGTCTCACTCGATCAGAAGGTGGGAAATATGTAAATCTAGTGAGCTAATAAGGTTCGAAAGGAATCTAATGCATATGTATATGGAAAATGGTGCATTGGCCAGGTCGGTCAGTATGGGAACTTAGAGTGCAAATGCCAGGGAGAAGGGAAGCGCTCAGATCTCGCATAGTACACGGAATCTAGTGGTCTCACTCAAATAGAAGGTAGGAAATAAATTCATCTAGTGAACGTAAGGGTTTGAAAGGTAACTAACGCACATGTGTAGAGAAAATGGAGCATCGGCCAGTCTGGCCGGCATTTCGCACTTATAGTGCAAGTAGGGCCAAGGAGAACGGAAACGCTCATTTCTCAAAAAGTAAAGGGAATCTAGCACTCTCACTCGATCAGAAGGTGGGAAATATATAAATCTAGTGAGCTTATAAGGTTCGAAAGGAATCTAATGCATATGTATATGGAAAATGGTGCATTGGCGAGGTCGGTCAGTATGGGAACTTAAAGTGCAAATGCCTGGGAGTACGGAACCGCTCAGATCTCGCATAATACACGGAATCTAGTGGTCTCACTCAAATATAAGGTAGGAAATATATTCATCTAGTGAACGTAAGGGTTTGAAAGGTAACTAACGCACATGTGTAGAGAAAATGGTGCATCGGCCAGTCTGGCCGGCATTTCGCACTCATAGTGCAGGTGGGGCCAGGGAGAACGGAAACGCTCGTTTCTCAAAAAGTAGAGGGAATCTAATGGTCTCACTCGATCAGAAGGTGGGAAATATATAAATCTAGTCAGCTAAAAAGGTTTGAAATGTATTAAACGCACATGTATAGAGAAAATGGTGCATTGGCCAGGTCGGTCAGTATCGGAACTTAAAATGCAAATGCCAGGGAGAACGGAAGCGCTCAGATCTCGCATAGTACACGGAATCAAGTGGTCTCACTCAAATAGAAAGTAGGAAATAAATTCATCTAGTGAACGTAAGGGTTTGAAAGGTAACTAACGCACATGTGTAGAGAAAATTGTGCATCGGCCAGTCTGGCCGGCATTTCGCACTTATAGTGCAACTAGGGCCAAGGAGAACGGAAACGCTCATTTCTCAAAAAGTAGAGGGAATCTAGCGGTCTCACTTGATCAGAAGGTGGGAAATATATAAATCTAGTAAGCTAATAAGGTTCGATAGGAATCTAATGCATATGTATATGGAAAATGGTGCATTGGCCAGGTCGGTCAGTATGGGAACTTAGAGTGCAAATGCCAGGGAGAACGGAAGCGCTCAGATCTCGCATAGTACACGGAATCTAGTGGTCTCACTCAAATAGAAGGTAGGAAATAAATTCATCTAGTGAACGTAAGGGTTTGAAAGGTAACTAACACACATGTGTAGAGAAAATGGTGCATCGGCCAGTCTGACCGGCATTTCGCACTTATAGTGCAAGTAGGGCCAAGGAGAACGGAAACGCTCATTTCTCAAAAAGTAAGGGAATCTAGCAGTCTCACTCGATCAGAAGGTGGGAAATATATAAATCTAGTGAGCCAATAAGGTTCGAAAGGAATCTAATGCATATGTATATGGAAAATGGTGCATTGGCCAGGTCGGTCAGTATGGGAACTTAGAGTGCAAATGCCAGGGAGAACGGAAGCGCTCAGATCTCGCATAGTACAACGGAATCTAGTGGTCTCACTCAAATAGAAGGTAGGAAATAAATTCATATAGTGAACGTAAGGGTTTGAAAGGTAACTAACGCACATGTGTAGAGAAAATGGAGCATCGGCCAGTCTGGCCGGCATTTCGCACTTATAGTGCAAGTAGGGCCAAGGAGAATGGAAACGCTCATTTCTCAAAAAGTAAAGGGAATCTAGCACTCTCACTCGATCAGAAGGTGGGAAATATATAAATCTAGTGAGCTTATAAGGTTCGAAAGGAATCTAATGCATATGTATATGGAAAATGGTGCATTGGCCAGGTCGGTCAGTATGGGAACTTAAAGTGCAAATGCCTGGGAGAACGGAACCGCTCAGATCTCGCATAATACACGGAATCTAGTGGTCTCACTCAAATATAAGGTAGGAAATATATTCATCTAGTGAACGTAAGGGTTTGAAAGGTAACTAACGCACATGTGTAGAGAAAATGGTGCATCGGCCAGTCTGGCCGGCATTTCGCACTCATAGTGCAGGTGGGGCCAGGGAGAACGGAAACGCTCGTTTCTCAAAAAGTAGAGGGAATCTAATGGTCTCACTCGATCAGAAGGTGGGAAATATATAAATCTAGTCAGCTAAAAAGGTTTGAAATGTATTCAACGCACATGTATAGAGAAAATGGTGCATTGGCCAGGTCGGTCAGTATCGGAACTTAAAATGCAAATGCCAGGGAGAATGGAAGCGCTCAGATCTCGCATAGTACACGGAATCAAGTGGTCTCACTCAAATAGAAAGTAGGAAATAAATTCATCTAGTGAACGTAAGGGTTTGAAAGGTAACTAACGCACATGTGTAGAGAAAATTGTGCATCGGCCAGTCTGGCCGGCATTTTGCACTTATAGTGCAACTAGGGCCAAGGAGAACGGAAACGCTCATTTCTCGAAAAGTAGAGTGAATCTAGCGGTCTCACTTGATCAGAAGGTGAGAAATATATAAATCTAGTAAGCTAATAAGGTTCGAAAGGAATCTAATGCATATGTATATGGAAAATGGTGCATTGGCCAGGTCGGTCAGTATGGGAACTTAGAGTGCAAATGCCAGGGAGAACGGAAGCGCTCAGATCTCGCATAGTACACGGAATCTAGTGGTCTCACTCAAATAGAAGGTATGAAATAAATTCATCTAGTGAACGTAAGGGTTTGAAAGGTAACTAACACACATGTGTAGAGAAAATGGTGCATCGGCCAGTCTGGTCGGCATTTCGCACTTATAGTGCAAGTAGGGCCAAGGAGAACGGAAACGCTCATTTCTCAAAAAGTTAAGGGAATCTAGCGGTCTCACTCGATCAGAAGGTGGGAAATATATAAATCTAGTCAGCTAATAAGGTTCGGAAGGAATCTAATGCATATGTATATGGAAAGTGGTGCATTGGCCAGGTCGGTCAGTATGGGAACTTAGAGTGCAAATGCCTGGGAGAACGGAACCGCTCAGATCTCGCATAATGCACGGAATCTAGTGGTCTCACTCAAATATAAGGTAGGAAATATATTCATCTAGTGAACGTAAGGGTTTGAAAGGTAACTAACGCACATGTGTAGAGAAAATGGTGCATCGGCCAGTCTGGCCGGCATTTCGCACTCATAGTGCAGGTGGGGCCAGAGAGAACGGAAACGCTCGTTTCTCAAAAAGTAGAGGGAATCTAATGGTCTCACTCGATCAGAAGGTGGGAAATATATAAATCTAGTCAGCTAAAAAGGTTTGAAATGTATTCAACGCACATGTATAGAGAAAATGGTGCATTGGCCAGGTCGGTCAGTATCGGAACTTAAAATGCAAATGCCAGGGAGAACGGAAGCGCTCCTCTTTCGCATAGTACACGGAATCAAGTGGTCTCACTCAAATAGAAAGTTGGAAATATATTCATCTAGTGAACGTAAGGGTTTGAAAGGTAACTAACGCACATGTGTAGAGAAAATGGTGCATCGGCCAGTCTGGCCGGCATTTCGCACTTATAGTGCAACTAGGGCCAAGGAAAACGGAAACGCTCATTTCTCAAAAAGTAGAGGGAATCTAGCGGTATCACTCGATCAGAAGGTGGGAAATATATAAATCTAGTGAGCTAATAAGGTTCGAAAGGAATCTAATGCATATGTATATGGAAAATGGTGCATTGGCCAGGTCGGTCAGTATGGGAACTTAGAGTGCAAATGCCAGGGAGAACGGAAGCGTTCAGATCTCGCATAGTACACGGAATCTAGTGGTCTCACTCAAATAGAAGGTAGGAAATAAATTCATCTAGTGAACGTAATGGTGTGAAAGGTAACTAACGCACATGTGTAGAGAAAATGGTGCATCGGCCAGTCTGGCCGGCATTTCGCACTTATAGTGCAAGTAGGGCCAAGGAGAACGGAAACGCTCATTTCTCAAAAAGTAAAGGGAATCTAGCGGTCTCACTCGATCAGAAGGTGGGAAATATATAAATCTAGTGAGCTAATAAGGTTCGGAAGGAATCTAATGCATATGTATATGGAAAGTGGTGCATTGGCCAGGTCGGTCAGTATGGGAACTTAGAGTGCAAATGCCTGGGAGAACGGAACCGCTCAGATCTCGCATAATACACGGAATCTAGTGGTCTCACTCAAGTATAAGGTAGGAAATATATTCATCTAGTGAACGTAAGGGTTTGAAAGGTAACTAACGCACATGTGTAGAGAAAATGGTGCATTGGCCACTCTAGCCGGCATTTCGCACTCATAGTGCAGGTGGGGCCAGGGAGAACGGAAACGCTCGTTTCTCAAAAAGTTGAGGGAATCTAACGGTCTCACTTGTTGAGAAGGTGGGAAATATATAAATATAGTCAGCTAAAAAGGTTTGAAATGTATTCAATGCACATGTATAGAGAAAATGGTGCATTGGCCAGGTCGGTCAGTATCGGAACTTAAAATGCAAATGCCAGGGAGAACGGAAGCGCTCAGATCTCGCATAGTACACGGAATCAAGTGGTCTCACTCAAATAGAAAGTAGGAAATCTATTCATCTAGTGAACGTAAGGGTTTGAAAGGTAACTAACGCACATGTGTAGAGAAAATTGTGCATCGGCCAGTCTGGCCGGCATTTCGCACTTATAGTGCAACTAGGGCCAAGGAGAACGGAAACGCTCATTTCTCAAAAAGTAGAGGGAATCTAGCGGTCTCACTCGATCAGAAGGTGGGAAATATATAAATCTAGTGAGCTAATAAGGTTCGAAAGGAATCTAATACATATGTATATGGAAAATGGTGCATTGGCTAGGTCGGTCAGTATGGGAACTTAGAGTGCAAATGACATGGACGTGGACGTGGACGTGGACGTGGACATGGACATGGACGTGGACATGGACGTGGACGTGGACATGGACGTGGATGTGGACATGGACGTGGAAGTGTCCATGTCCACGTCCACGTCCACGTCTATGTCCACGTCCACGTTCACGTCCACGTCCATGTCCATGTCCATGTCCACGTCCACGTCCATGTCCACGTCCACGTCCATGTCCAAGTCCATGTCCCTGTCTACGTCCACGTCCACGTCCATGTCCACGTCCACGTCCTCGTCCACGTCCAGGTCCACGTCCATGTCCACGTCCACGTCCACGTCCACGTCCATGTCCACGTCCAAGTCCATGTCCACGACCACGTCCACGTTCACGACCACGTCCACGTCCACGTCCACGTCCACGTCCACGTCTAAGTCCATATCCACGTCCACGTCCATGTCCACGTCCACGTCCATGTCCACGTCCACGTCCACGTCCATGTCCACGTCCACGTCCATGTCCACGTCCACGTCCACGTCCACGTCCACGTCCATGTCGACGTCCACGTCCACTCCACGTCCACCTCCACGTCCACGTCCACCTCCACGTCCACGTCCACGTCCACGTCCACGTCCACGTCCACGTCCATGTCCATGTCCAGGTCCACGTTCACGTCCATGTCCACGTCCAAGTTCTCCACGTCCACGTCCACGTCCACGTCCACGTCCATGTCCACGTCCACGTCCATGTCCACGTCCATGTTCACGTCCACGTCTTGTCCACGTCCACGTCCATGTCCACGTCCACGTCCACGTCCACGTCCACGACCATGTCCGCGTCCACGTCCATGTCCACGTCCACGTCCATGTCCACGTCCATGTCCACGTCCACGTCCACGTCCACGTCCACGTCCACGTCCATGTCCACGTCCACGTCCACGTCCATGTCCACGTCCAAGTCCTCCACGTTCACGTCCACGTCCACGTTCACGTCCTTGTCCACGTCCAAGTTCTCCACGTCCACGTCCACGTCCACGTCCACGTCCTCCACGTCCACGTCCACGTCCACGTCCACGTCCACGTCCACGTCCATGTCCACGTCCACGTCCACTCCACGTCCACTCCACGTCCACGTCCACGTCCACGTCCACGTCCATGTCCACGCCCATGTCCACGTCCACGTCCACGTCCACGTCCACGTCCACGTCCACGTCCATGTCCACGTCCACGTCCATGTCCACGTCCACGTCCACGTCCACGTCCACGTCCACGTCCACGTCCACGTCCATGTCCACGTCCACGTCCACGTCCATGTCCACGTCCAAGTCCTCCACGTCCACGTCCACGTCCACGTTCACGTCCAAGTCTACGTCCAAGTTCTCCACGTCCACGTCCACGTCCACGTCCACGTCCTCCACGTCCACGTCCACGTCCACGTCCACGTCCACGTCCATGTCCACGTCCACGTTCACTCCACGTCCACTCCACGTCCACGTCCACGTCCATATCCACGTCCATGTCCACGTCCACGTCCACGTCCATGTCCACGTCCATGTCCACGTCCACGTCCACGTCCACCTCCATGTCCACGTCCACGTCCACGTCCACGTCCATGTCCATGTCCACGTCCACGTCCACGTCCACGTCACGTCAACGTCCACGTCCATGTCCACGTCCACGTCCACGTCAACGTCCACGTCCACGTCCACGTCCACTCCACGTCCACGTCCATGTCCACGTCCAAGTCCTCCACGTCCACGTCCACGTCCACGTTCACGTCCATGTCCACGTCCAAGTTCTCCACGTCCACGTCTACGTCCACGTCCACGTCCACGTCCTCCACGTCCACGTCCACGTCCACGTCCATGTCCACGTCCACGTCCACGTCTACGTCTACGTCCACGTCCACGTCCACGTCCGCGTCCACGTCTACGTCCATGTCCACGTCCACGTCCACGTCCACGTCCACGTCCACGTCCACGTCCACGTCCACTCCACGTCCACCTCCACGTCCACGTCCACGTCCGCGTCCACGTCTACGTCCATGTCCACGTCCACGTCCACGTCCACGTCCACGTCCACGTCCACGTCCACGTCCACTCCACGTCCACCTCCAAGTCCACGTCCACCTCCACGTCCACGTCCACGTCCACGTCCACGTCCACGTCCACGTCCACGTCCATGTCCACGTCCAGGTCCACGTCCACGTCCACGTCCACGTCCACGTCCTCGTCCACGTCCATGTCCACGTCCACGTCTTGTTCACGTCCACGTTCACGTCCACGTCTTGTTCACGTCCACGTCCATGTCCACGTCCATGTCCACGTCCAAGTTCTCCACGTCCACGTCCACGTCCACGTCCTCGTCCACGTCCATGTCCACGTCCACGTCCATGTCCACGTCCATGTTCACGTCCACGTCTTGTTCACGTCCACGTCCATGTCCACGTCCACGTCCACGTCCACGTCCACGTCTACGACCATGTCCACGTCCAGGTCCATGTCCACGTCCACGTCCACGTCCACGTCCATGTCCACGTCCACGTCCACGTCCACGTCCACGTCCATGTCCACGTCCACGTCCACGTCCATGTCCACGTCCAAGTCCTCCACGTCCACGTCCACGTCCACGTTCACGTCCATGTCCACGTCCAAGTTCTCCACGTCCACGTCCACGTCCACGTCCACGTCGTCCACGTCCACGTCCACGTCCACGTCCACGTCCACGTCCATGTCCACGTCCACGTCCACTCCACGTCCACTCCACGTCCACGTCCACGTCCACGTCCACGTCCATGTCCACGTCCATGTCCACGTCCACGTCCACGTCCATGTCCACGTCCATGTCCACGTCCACGTCCACGTCCACCTCCACGTCCACCTCCAGGTCCACCTCCACGTCCACGTCCACGTCCACGTCCACGTCCACATCCACGTCCATGTCTACGTCCACGTCCACGTCCACGTCCACCTCCACGTCCGCCTCCACGTCCGCGTCCACGTCCGCTTCCGCCTCCACGTCCGCGTCCACGTCCACGTCCGCGTCCACGTCCACGTCCACGTCCAGGTCCACGTCCACGTCCAGGTCCACGTTCACGTCCATGTCCACGTCCAAGTTCTCCACGTCCACGTCCACGTCCACGTCCTCGTCCACGTCCACGTCCACGTCCACGTCCACGTCCACGACCATGTCCACGTCCACGTCCATGTCCACGTCCACGTCCACGTCCACGTCCATGTCCAGGTCCACGTCCACGTCCACGTCCACGTCCACGTCCACGTCCATGTCCACGTCCAGGTCCACGTCCACGTCCACGTCCACGTCCATGTCCACGTCCACGTCCACGTCCATGTCCATGTCCAAGTCCTCCACGTCCACGTCAACGTTCACGTCCATGTCCACGTCCAAGTTCTCCACGTCCACGTCCACGTCCTCCACGTCCACGTCCACGTCCACATCCACGTCCACGTCCACGTCCACGTCCCCGTCCAGGTCCACGTTCACGTCCATGTCCACGTCCAAGTTCTCCACGTCCACGTCCTCGTCCACGTCCACGTCCACGTCCACGTCCATGTTCACGTCCACGTCTTGTTCACGTCCATGTCCACGTCCACGTCCACGTCCACGTCCACGTCCACGACCATGTCCACGTCCACGTCCATGTCCACGTCCACGTCCACGTCCATGTCCAGGTCCATGTCCACGTCCACGACCACGTCCATGTCCACGTCCACGTCCATGTCCACGTCCACGTCCATGTCCACGTCCACGTCCACGTCCATGTCCACGTCCAAGTCCTCCACGTCCACGTCCACGTCCAAGTTCACGTCCATGTCCACGCCCAAGTCCTCCACGTCCATGTCCACGTCCACGTTCACGTCCACGTCCACGTCCACGTCCATGTCCACGTCCACGTCCACTCCACGTCCACTCCACGTCCACGTCCACCTCCACGTCCACCTCCACGTCCATGTCCACGTCCATGTCCACGTCCACGTCCACGTCCATGTCCACGTCCATGTCCACGTACACGTCCACGTCCACGTCCATGTCCACGTCCACGTCCACGTCCACGTCCATGTCCACGTCCACGTCCACGTCCACGTCCACGTCACGTCCACGTTCACGTCCATGTCCACGTCCACGTCCATGTCCACGTCTAAGTTCACGTCCATGTCCACGTCCAAGTCCTCCACGTCCATGTCCACGTCCACGTTCACGTCCACGTCCACGTCCACGTCCATGTCCACGTCCACGTCCACTCCACGTCCACTCCACGTCCACGTCCACCTCCACGTCCACGTCCACGTCCATGTCCACGTCCATGTCCACGTCCACGTCCACGTCCATGTCCACATCCATGTCCACGTCCACGTCCACCTCCATGTCCACGTCCACGTCCACGTCCAGGTCCACGTCCACGTCCACGTCCACGTCCACGTCACGTCCACGTCCACGTCCATGTCCACGTCCACGTCCACGTCAACGTCCACGTCCACGTCCACTCCACGTCCACGTCCATGTCCACGTCCAAGTCCTCCACGTCCACGTCCACGTCCACGTTCACGTCCATGTCCACGTCCAAGTTCTCCACGTCCACGTCCACGTCCACGTCCACGTCCACGTCCTCCACGTCCACGTCCACGTCCATGCCATGTCCACGTCCACGTCCACGTCCACGTCTACGTCCACGTCCATGTCCACGTCCATGTCCATGTCCACGTCCACGTCCACGTCCATGTCCACGTCCACGTCCACTCCAAGTCCACCTCCACGTCCACGTCCACGTCCACGTCCACGTCCACGTCCACGTCCATGTCCACGTCCAGGTCCACGTTCACGTCCATGTCCACGTCCAAGTTCTCCACGTCCACGTCCACGTCCACGTCCACGTCCACGTCCATGTCCACGTCCACGTCCATGTCCACGTCCATGTTCACGTCCACGTCTTGTTCACGTCCACGTCCATGTCCACGTCCACGTCCACGTCCACGTCCACGTCCACGTCCACGTCCATGACCATGTCCACGTCCACGTCCATGTCCACGTCCACGTCCATGTCCAGGTCCATGTCCACGTCCACGTCCACGTCCACGTTCACGTCCATGTCCACGTCCAAGTTCTCCACGTCCACGTCCACGTTCACGTCCACGTCCTTTACGTCCACGTCCACGTCCACGTCCACGTCCACGTCCACGTCCACGTCCACGTCCACGTCCACGTCCACGACCATGTCCACGTCCACGTCCATGTCCACGTCCACGTCCACGTCCATGTCCAGGTCCATGTCCACGTCCACGTCCACGTCCACGTCCACGTCCATGTCCACGTCCACGTCCACGTCCACGTCCACGTCCACGTCCACGTCGATGTCCACGTCCACGTCCACGTCCACGTCCAAGTCCTCCACGTCCACGTCCACGTCCACGTTCACGTCCATGTCCACGTCCAAGTTCTCCACGTCCACGTCCATGTCCACGTCCACGTCCTCCACGTCCACGTCCACGTCCACGTCCACGTCCTCCACGTCCACGTCCACGTCCACGTCCACGTCCACGTCCACGTCCACATCCACGTCCACGTCCACGTCCACGTCCATGTCCACGTCCACGTCCACTCCACGTCCACTCCACGTCCACGTCCACGTCCACGTCCACGTCCACGTCCATGACCACGTCCACGTCCACGTCCATGTCCACGTCCACCTCCACGTCCACGTCCACGTCCACCTCCACGTCCACGTCCACGTCCACCTCCATGTCCACGTCCACGTCCACGTCCATGTCCACGTCCACGTCCACGTCCACGTCACGTCCACGTCCACGTCCATGTCCACGTCCACGTCAACGTCCACGTCCACGTCCACGTCCATTCCACGTCCACGTCCATGTCCACGTCCAAGTCCTCCACGTCCACGTCCACGTCCACGTTCACGTCCATGTCCACGTCCAAGTTCTCCACGTCCACGTCCACGTCCACGTCCACGTCCACGTCCACGTCCTCTACGTCCACGTCCACGTCCACGTCCACGTCCATGTCCACGTCCACGTCCACGTCTACGTCTACGTCCACGTCCATGTCCACGTCCACGTCTACGTCCACGTCCATGTCCACGTCCACGTCTACGTCCACGTCCACGTCCACGTCCACGTCCACGTCCACGTCCATGTCCACGTCCACGTCCACGTCCACGTCCACGTCCACGTCCACGTCCACGTCCACTCCACGTCCACCTCCACGTCCACGTCCACCTCCACGTCCACGTCCACGTCCACGTCCACGTCCACGTCCACGTCCACGTCCATGTCCACGTCCAGGTCCACGTTCACGTCCATGTCCACGTCCAAGTTCTCCACGTCCACGTCCACGTCCACGTCCACGTCCACGTCCATGTCCACGTCCACGTCCATGTCCACGTCCATGTTCACGTCCACGTCTTGTTCACGTCCACGTCCATGTCCACGTCCACGTCCACGTCCACGTCCACGACCATGTCCACGTCCACGTCCATGTCCACGTCCACGTCCATGTCCAGGTCCATGTCCACGTCCACGTCCACGTCCACGTCCATGTCCACGTCCACGTCCACGTCCACGTCCACGTCCACGTCCATGTCCACGTCCACGTCCACGTCCATGTCCACGTCCATGTCCTCCATGTCCACGTCCACGTCCACGTTCACGTCCATGTCCACGTCCAAGTTCTCCACGTCCACGTCCACGTCCACGTCCACGTCCTCCACGTCCACGTCCACGTCCACGTCCACGTCCACGTCCACGTCCACGTCCATGTCCACGTCCACGTCCACTCCACCTCCACTCCACGTCCACGTCCACGTCCACGTCCACGTCCATGTCCACGTCCATGTCCACGTCCACGTCCACGTCCACGTCCACGTCCATGTCCACGTCCACGTCCACGTCCACCTCCATGTCCACGTCCACGTCCACGTCCACGTCCACGTCCACGTCACGTCCACGTCCACGTCCATGTCCACGTCCACGTCCACGTCAACGTGCACGTCCACGACCACGTCCACTCCACGTCCACGTCCATGTCCACGTCCAAGTCCTCCACGTCCACGTCCACGTCCACGTTCACGTCCATGTCCACGTCCAAGTTCTCCACGTCCACGTCCACGTCCACGTCCACGTCCACGTCCACTCCACGTCCACCTCCACGTCCACGTCCACCTCCACGTCCACGTCCACGTCCACGTCCATGTCCACGTCCAGGTCCACGTTCACGTCCATGTCCACGTCCAAGTTCTCCACGTCCACGTCCACGTCCACATCCACGTCCACGTCCACGTCCATGTCCACGTCCACGTCCATGTCCACGTCCATGTTCACGTCCACGTCTTGTTCACGTCCACGTCCATGTCCACGTCCACGTCCACGTCCACGTCCACGACCATGTCCACGTCCACGTCCATGTCCACGTCCACGTCCACGTCTATGTCCATGTCCAGGTCCACGTCCATGTCCACGTCCACGTCCATGTCCATGTCCATGTCCACGTCCATGTCCACGTCCACGTCCACGTCCATGTCCACGTCCACGTCCACGTCCACGTCCACGACCATGGGTCCACGTCCACGTCCATGTCCACGTCCACGTCCACGTCCACGTCCAGGTCCACGTCCACGTCCACGTCCACGTCCACGTCCATATCCATGTCCACGTCCACGTCCATGTCCACGTCCACGTCCACATCCACGTCGACGTCCTCCACGTCCACGTCCACGTCCACGTCCACGTCCACGTCCACGTCCACGTCCACGTCCACGTCCACGTCCACTCCACGTCCACTCCACGTCCACGTCCACGTCCACGTCCATGTCCACGTCCATGTCCACGTCCACGTCCACGTCCACGTCCACGTCCATGTCCACGTCCACGTCCACGTCCACCTCCATGTCCACGTCCACGTCCACGTCCATGTCCACGTCCACGTCCACGTCCACGTCACGTCCACGTCCACGTCCAGGTCCACGTCCACGTCCACGTCAACGTCCACATCCACGTCCACGTCCACTCCACGTCCACGTCCATGTCCACGTCCAAGTCCTCCACGTCCACGTCCACGTTCACGTCCATGTCCACGTCCAAGTTCTCCACGTCCACGTCCATGTCCACGTCCACGTCTTGTCCACGTCCACGTCCATGTCCACGTCCACGTCCACGTCCACGTCCACGACCATGTCCGCGTCCACGTCCACGTCCATGTCCACGTCCACGTCCACGTCCATGTCCAGGTCCATGTCCACGTCCACGTCCACGTCCACGTCCACGTCCACGTCCATGTCCACGTCCACGTCCACGTCCATGTCCACGTCCAAGTCCTCCACGTCCATATCCACGTCCACGTTCACGTCCATGTCTACGTCCAAGTTCTCCACGTCCACGTCCACTCCACGTCCACTCCACGTCCACGTCCACGTCCACGTCCATGTCCACGCCCATGTCCACGTCCACGTCCACGTCCACGTCCACGTCCACGTCCACGTCCATGTCCACGTCCACGTCCATGTCCACGTCCACGTCCACGTCCACGTCCACGTCCACGTCCACGTCCATGTCCACGTCCACGTCCACGTCCATGTCCACGTCCAAGTCCTCCACGTCCATATCCACGTCCACGTTCACGTCCATGTCTACGTCCAAGTTCTCCACGTCCACGTCCACGTCCACGTCCACGTCCACGTCCACTCCACGTCCACTCCACGTCCACGTCCACGTCCACGTCCACGTCCACGTCCACGTCCATGTCCACGTCCACGTCCACGTCCACCTCCACGTCCACCTCCATGTCCACGTCCACGTCCACGTCCACGTCCACGTCACGTCCACGTCCACGTCACGTCCACGTCCACGTCCATGTCCACGTCCACGTCCACGTCAACGTCCACGTCCACGTCCACGTCCACTCCACGTCCACGTCCATGTCCACGTCCAAGTCCTCCACGTCCACGTCCACGTCCACGTTCACGTCCATGTCCACGTCCAAGTTCTCCACGTCCACGTCCACGTCCTCGTCCACGTCCACGTCCACGTCCTCCACGTCCACGTCCACGTCCACGTCCATGTCCACGTCCACGTCCACGTCTACGTCTACGTCCACGTCCATGTCCACGTCCACGTCCACGTCCACGTCCACGTCCACGTCCATGTCCACGTCCACGTCCACGTCCACGTCCACTCCACGTCCACCTCCACGTCCACGTCCACCTCCACGTCCACGTCCACGTCCACGTCCACGTCCACGTCCATGTCCACGTCCAGGTCCACGTTCACGTCCATGTCCACGTCCAAGTTCTCCACGTCCACGTCCACGTCCACGTCCACGTCCACGTCCAAGTCCTCCACGTCCACGTCCTCCACGTCCACGCCCACGTCCACGTCCGCGTCCACGTCCACGTCCATGTCCACGTCCACGACCATGTCTACGTCCATGTCCACGTCCACGTCCGCGTCCACGACCACGTCCACGTCCACGTCCACGTCCGCGTCCACGTCGACGTCCACGTCTACGTCCATGTCCACGTCCATGTGCGCGTCTAGTTACCTTTCAAACCCTTACGTTCACTAGATGAATTTATTTCCTACCTTCTATTTGAGTGAGACCACTAGATTCCGTGTACTATGCGAGATCTGAGCGCTTCCGTTCTCCCTGGCATTTGCACTCTAAGTTCCCATACTGACCGACCTGGCCAATGCACCATTTTCCATATACATATGCATTAGATTCCTTTCGAACCTTATTAGCTCACTAGATTTATATATTTCCCACCTTCTGATCGAGTGAGAGTGCTAGATTCCCTTTACTTTTTGAGAAATGAGCGTTTCCATTCTCCTTGGCCCTACTTGCACTATAAGTGCGAAATGCCGGCCAGACTGGCCGATGCTCCATTTTCTCTACACATGTGCGTTAGTTACCTTTCAAACCCTTACGTTCACTAGATGAATTTATTTCCTACCTTCTATTTGAGTGAGACCACTAGATTCCGTGTACTATGCGAGATCTGAGCGCTTCCGTTCTCCCTGGCATTTGCATTTTAAGTTCCGATACTGACCGACCTGGCCAATGCACCATTTTTTCTATACATGTGCGTTGAATACATTTCAAACCTTTTTAGCTGACTAGATTTATATATTTCCCACCTTCTGATCGAGTGAGACCGTTAGATTCCTTCTACTTTTTGAGAAACGAGCATTTCCGTTCTACCTGGCCCCACCTGCACTATGAGTGCGAAATGCCGGCCAGACTGGCCGATGCACCATTTTCTCTACACATGTGCATTAGTTACCTTTCAAACCCTTACGTTCACTAGATGTATATATTTCCTACCTTATATTTGAGTGAGACCACTAGATTCCGTGTATTATGCGAGATCTGGGCGGTTCCATTCTCCCAGGCATTTGCACTCTAAGTTCCCATACTGACCGACCTGGCCAATGCACCACTTTCCATATACATATGCATTAGATTCCTTTTGAACCTTATAAGCTCACTAGATTTTTATATTTCCCACCTTCTGATCGAGTGAGAGTGCTAGATTCCCTTTACTTTTTGAGAAATGAGCGTTTCCGTTCTCCTCGGCCCTACTTGCACTATAAGTGCGAAATGCCGGCCAGACTGGCCGATGCACCATTTTCTCTACACATGTGCGTTAGTTACCTTTCAAACCCTTACGTTCACTAGATGAATTTATTTCCTACCTTATATTTGAGTGAGACCACTAGATTCCGTGTATTATGCGAGATCTGAGCGGTTCTGTCTCCCAAGCATTTGCACTCTAAGTTCCCATACTGACCGACCTGGCCAATGCACCACTTTCCATATACATATGCATTAGATTCCTTTCGAACCTTATTAGCTCACTAGATTTATATATTTCCCACCTTCTGATCGAGTGAGACCGCTAGATTCCCTTTACTTTTTTAGAAATGAGCGTTTCCGTTCTCCTTGGCCCTACTTGCACTATAAGTGCGAAATGCCGGCCAGACAGGCCGATGCACCATTTTCTCCACACATGTGCGTTAGTTACCTTTCAATCCCTTACGTTCACTAGATGAAATTATTTCCTACCTTCTATTTGAGTGAGACCACTAGATTCCGTGTACTATGCGAGATCTGAGCGGTTCCGTTCTCCCAGGCATTTGCACTCTAAGTTGCCATACTGACCGACCTGGCCAATGCACCAGTTTCCATATACATATGCATTAGATTCCTTGTGAACCTTATAAGCTGACTAGATTTATATATTTCCCACCTTCTGATCGAGTGAGACCGCTAGATTCCCTTTACTTTTTGAGAAATGAGCGTTTCCGTTCTCCTTGGCCCTACTTGCACTATAAGTGCGAAATGCCGGCCAGACTGGCCGACGCACCACTTTCTCTACACATGTGCGTTAGTTACCTTTTAAAACCTTACGTTCACTAGATGAATTTATTTCCTACCTTCTATTTGAGTGAGACCACTAGATTCCGTGTACTATGCGAGATCTGAGCGCTTCCGTTCTCCCTGGCATTTGCACTCTAAGTTCCCATAATGACCGACCTGGCCAATGCACCGTTTTCCATATACATATGCATTAGATTCCTTTCGTACCTTATTAGCTCACTAGATTTATATATTTCCCACCTTATGATCGAGTGAGACCGCTAGATTCCCTTTACTTTTTGAGAAATGAGTGTTTCCGTTCTCCTTGGCCCTACTTGCACTATAAGTGCGAAATGCCGGCCAGACTGGCCGATGCACCATTTTCTCTACACATGTGCGTTAGTTACCTTTCAAACCCTTACGTTCACTAGATGAATTTATTTCCTACCTTCTATTTGAGTGAGACCACTAGATTCCGTGTACTATGCGAGATCTGAGCACTTCCGTTCTCCTTGGCATTTGCACTCTAAGTTCCCATACTGACCGACCTGGCCAATGCACCATTTTCCATATACATATGCATTAGATTCCTTTCAAACCTTATTAGCTCACTAGATTTATATATTTCCCACCTTTTGATCGAGTGAGACCGCTAGATTCCCTTTACTTTTTGAGAAATGAGCGTTTCCGTTCTCCTTGGCCCTACTTGCACTATAAGTGCGAAATGCCGGCCAGACTGGCCGATGCACCATTTTCTCTACACATGTGCGTTAGTTACCTTTCAAACCCTTACGTTCACTAGATGAATTTATTTCCTACCTTCTATTTGAGTGAGACCACTAGATTCCGTGTACTATGCGAGATCTGAGCGCTTCCGTTCTCCCTGGCATTTGCACTCTAAGTTCCTTTACTGACCGACCTGGCCAATGCACCATTTTCCATATACATATGTATTAGATTCCTTTCGAACCTTATTAGCTCACTAGATTTATATATTTCCCACCTTATGATCGAGTGAGACCGCTAGATTCCCTTTACTTTTTGAGAAATGAGTGTTTCCGTTCTCCTTCGCCCTACTTGCACTATAAGTGCGAAATGCCGGCCAGACTGGCCGATGCACCATTTTCTCTACACATGTGCGTTAGTTACCTTTCAAACCCTTACGTTCACTAGATGAATTTATTTCCTACCTTCTATTTGAGTGAGACCACTAGATTCCGTGTACTATGCGAGATCTGAGCACTTCCGTTCTCCCTGGCATTTGCACTCTAAGTTCCCATACTGACCGACCTGGCCAATGCACCATTTTCCATATACATATGCATTAGATTCCTTTCGAACCTTATTAGCTCACTAGATTTATATATTTCCCACCTTCTGATCGAGTGAGACCGCTAGATTCCCTTTACTTTTTGAGAAATGAGCGTTTCCGTTCTCCTTGGCCCTACTTGCACTATAAGTGCGAAATGCCGGCCAGACTGGCCGATGCACCATTTTCTCTACACATGTGCGTTAGTTACCTTTCAAACCCTTACGTTCACTAGATGACTTTATTTCCTACCTTCTATTTGAGTGAGACCACTAGATTCCGTGTACTATGTGAAATAAATGACCAGGAATGAAATGACTAAGTCAGAGTTGGGTACAAATACAACCCTAGAAAGCTGTACCCTATATGTGCTACCCCACTATAGCCTACAAACATGCATCAGCAATAATACTCTGACACACCCCCATAGGCAAAGTGGGGGAGAACAAGGGGTCACAAGACCAGTCAACCAAAGCAAAGCAAAGCAAGCTCAGGGTGGATCACAAAATCACCACACAGTCTGAGCACAAGAGCAGGGCCAGAGGCCTCTTCACATGCAGGAGTACAGACATATATATAAAACTAGACAAGCAGGAGCAGGTATATATATGTCACAGAACAAGTAAAGTCAAGAAGAGAGCAAGTGAGGCAAGACAGGCACAAGACTAAGCTGGTTGCAGAAGCGCTGATAGTCACAAGGCGCGAGTGCCTTGGTGAACACATCAGCAGTGTTGGCCTCAGAGGCCACGTACGCAAGTCGCAACTGACCACGCTGCTGCAGCTCACAAGCAAGGAAGTAGCGGAGAGCAATGTGCTTCGTTCTGTGCTCCAAGCGCTGCTCTCGACATAAGGCCAGCATGGCCTTGTTGTCTACGTACAGCACTGGAGGAGAACGAGGCGGCTCTCCAAGGTCAGTCAGCAGGTAGGTGAGCCAGCGAAGCTCCTGTGCAGCCATGGCCCGAGCGTAGATCTCAGCCTCACAACTGGAGCTGAGAACCGAAGACGAGCGAGTAGACCGCCACGAGACAGAGCCGGAACCAAGACTGAAGGTGTAACCCTGTGACGACCGCTGCGTAGCCTGGTCGTCAGCCCAAGAAGCGTCCACGTGCCCTGTAAGGACCACTGGACTCAGCCCTCCAAGCACTAGCCCCATGCCCGACGTACTGCACAGGTAGCGCAACACCCTCTTCGCTGCAGCCATGTGCTCTGGTCGGTGTCTCCCACGAGCAACATAGCGTGCAAGAATGCTCAGAGGGTATGCAAGGTCAGGTCGTGTGCAGGTCATCAGGTACATGAGGCAGCCAACAAGCTCTGGGTACGGGCCACTCGACTCCACGGACTCATCCGAAGGCAGAGCTGAGAGCGAGTGACGAGTAGACAGAGGAGTGGCCTGAGGCGAGGAGTACGTGAAGCCGAAGCGCTGAAGGACCTGCTGCACCATGTGTGACTGAGTCAAGGTAATGGTGCGGCGTGCTCTGTTCCGAGTGATCTGCAAGCCAAGGTAGCTGCGCAGTTCACCCAGGTCTGTGCACGTGTGTCTCTTCAGCAGCTCGGACTTCACGTAGGTGAGTCCAGCAGTGTCCGCTGTGGCAAAGACCAAGTCGTCGACGTACACGAGGATGTAGAACGGCGGCAGAGAAGTGTCGGTGCGCAGAAACAGCGACGGGTCAGCAGTAGAAGGAGCAAACCCAAGAGCCGCAAGCGTAGTCCTCAGTGTGTCGTGCCACTCACGCGGTGCCTGGCGGAGACCGTAGACTGGCCGTCGGAGGCTCCACTGGGTGCCAGGAGGGAAAGTCCCAGTGAAGCCAGGTGGACGGCGCAGCCAGATCTCCTCGTGCAGGCTACCCTGCAGGAACGCAGTGCTGAAGTCGAGAGAGTGAAGCTCGTAGTCGCGCTGAGCGGCTATGTGCAGCAGCACCCGAAGAGTGGTCATCTTCGGGGTGGGAGAGAAGGTCTGAAAGTAGTCAACTCCCTGCCGCTGGCTGAAGCCACGAGCAACGTACCGTACCTTGAAGACAGGTGGAGAGCCCGGCGGCCGCTTCACCCGGAAGATCCACATGCCACTGACGATGTTCGCCCCAGGAGGGGGAACTGCGTCAACGTAGGTGCTTGTGGACTTCCAGGAAGCCATCTCTGCATCCATAGCTGCCTGCCACTGAGAGGAGTAGGGACCCTCTACGGCCTCCGCGTAAGAGCGCGGAGTCGGGATGTCTAGTGCATCCGGGTCTCCCTCAGGAGCAAGCAGTACAGACGCGAGATGAGGTGAAGCAGCAGCCAGACACTGTAACTCCTCCTGCCTGTCCTCTAGAACGTCCGTGCCAAGAGCACACTCACCCCCGACGGACGGAGGACAGACAGACGCAGACTCAGCAACAAGACTAGCAGCGTAGTCTAGACGACAGCGAGCAGCAAAGTCGACGAGCTCAGCGACAAGAGCAGACGCAGCAGTGGACTCAAACGAGGGGTCAGTGACGACAGTAGCAAGCAGACGCGGGACAGTAGGACTGGCAGCACGAAGAGAGTCCGACTCAGGGTCGGCAAGCGCAGGAAGAGAGGACTCAGGCGGAGAAGGCAAAGGGGCACGTAGAGGAGCAGTGGACGGACGCAGAGACATCCGGTGCGTGCCAGGGACAGGAGGAGGACGTTGACGCGAACCGCGACCACTAGCGCGAGCAGCACGAACAGGCGACGCGGGACGAGACACAGGCTCACGACGCTCAGTAAGACCTCCAGTAGGACCAGTGTAAGGAGAGGGAGCAGGCAGAGGAGAGGAAGGCTCCAAGAGTGACTGTGACTGGACAGGCTGTGGACCCTCTACCGGAGGAGAAAGACCAAGGACTATTGCAGGAGCGGAACGAAGTACGGCCGAGGCCGCGCGGCAGCTCCAGACTCAGCAGGGACAGCACCAGCACCCTCAGCGACAGTACCAGCGCCACCAACACCTCCAGCGGCAGGACCTCCAGCAGTACCAGCAGCAGAACCACCGAGAGGACAGACAGCAGTGGTCTCTGCACCAACACCCTCAGCAGCTCCAGCTCCAGGAGGACCCGCAGGCCCAGCAGCTCCGGGACCGGCAGCACTAGCACCCTCGACGGTCGAAGAAGCTCCAGCTCCAGCAGCACGCCTCCAGCGGCGAGCAAACCACTCGCGCAGCTCCTGGGGAGAGAGGGGCTCCCGTCGAGACGCAGCAGCAGGAGAAACCCCAGGCTCAGCACCCCCAGGCTCAGCAGCTCCAGACTCAGCACCCCTAGGCTCAGCAGCTCCAGGCACAGCACCCCCCGACGCAGCACCCTCCGCAGTAGTATCCCCAGGCCCAGCACCCCCAGGCTCAGCACCCCCCGTAGCAGCACCTCCAGGCCCGGCACCCCCGCGCACAGCACCCCCAGAGTCAGCACCCACAGGCTCAGCACCCGCAGCAGCACCAGAGACACCAGTAACCTCGACCGGGTCAACTGCGTCTACCTGGGACACACCTGAGGGGGCAGGAACCTGAGGGGGGAGTGGGTCTACCGGGGGGGGAACCGGCACAAGGAAGTCCGGCGGAGGGGGAAAGGAAGGAGTGCGGTAGGGGAAGAGGCGGTAGAAGGGGACTGACTCGTCGAACGTGACGTCCTGGGAGGACAGAACACGACGAGAGGAGGGGTGGTAAAACTGCCACCCTGGAGCGTCAGTGGGGAAGCCAAGGAAGACACAGGGAGCAGCACGAGGGGACAGCTTGTCCGCAGACAAGTCGCGGACAAACGCCCAAGATCCCCAGACACGGAACGTCGACGCATCGCCAACCTTCCCCGTCCACAGCAAGACTGGGGACATCGCGGGCCGAGAGACCCTGGGGTGAAGGTTGAGCTGATGCGCCGCGTACCTCACCGCAAACGGCCACAGAAAATGGGGGGCAGCCGCATGCATCATGGACGTACGAGCGACATCCATGACCATGCCAATGCGGCGCTCAGCAATCCCATTTTGCTGTGGAGAGTCCGGAAGCGTAAAGGTCTGGCGGATCCCCCGTGCACGACAGTAGTCTCGCAGAAGGCGCGAGGAGAACTCTCCGCCTCTGTCCGAGTGCAGACGCAGAACAAGAAAGTCCGAGCTGAAGCTCTTCCTGAGCTGGAGACGAGCCTCGCGGATCCAGTCGATCAGCACCTCAGTGACCGCACCCTTGCTGCGCAAGGGGAGGACTGTGGTGTAACGCGAGTAGTCGTCAACCACCAACAGAAAGTAGCGCTCGTGACCCTGCCCACGGACGGGGGCTGGGCCCCACACGTCCATGTGAAGCGTCTGCAGAGGAGCCTCGGTCGGGGGGAACTGGGAGGAGTGAGGAGCAGCCCGGAGGCGACCCTCGACACAGGGGACACAGGAAGGTCCTGGCCCGGAGGGAAGGGGAGGGAGAGACTGGGGAAGACCAGAGACAAGGACACGGGAAGCCATGCTCCGAAGACGGGGCAAGGAGGGGTGGCAAAGACGGTGGTGCCACAGGAGAGTCTCGTGAGACAGGAGGCGACAAGAACAGGGGGCAGACTCAGGACCTGACCGGGACGCAGCAGCAAGCACCTGACCCGACGCAGCCACCTGACCAGACGCAGGGACAGGAGGAGACTCAACGGTCAGGGTGTAGAGACTCGACCCCGGCCGACGCGAGAACGTGGCCAGGTGTCGGCCTGTGCGTGCCTCCGTGCAGTGGGTCACCCGCTGACCCGCAGGAGTGAACTGGTGAACCCCCACATCCTGCAGGTCCGCGCCACTCACCAAGTTCGTAGAGAACGAGGGAAGGTACAGACCAGACAGGGTGCCCGAAGGGGCAGCCGGACACGGGAGGACAGTGGAGAAGTGAGAGAGGACAGGACCCCCAGAGGGGTCAGCCAGGGAGACGGCAACCGGCCGGCCAAGCGGCGTAAGGGTGGTGCGGTCTCGAAAGAAGGAGCGAGAAGCCCCAGAGTCAAGTGTGAAAGTGAGGGAGGACGAGGGCGACGCAGTACCTGAGGGCGCAGTCTCACCAGTACCTGAGAGCGCAGACGCACTGGCACCTAGAGCAGCAGCCTCACAAGCACCTAGCGCAGCAGTACCAATGCCCGGGTCGGGCTGGAAACACCGGTAACCCTCAGTCTCCTCACTAATAGTCACAGCATACATAGCAGCAAGGATAGCATCAAAATCAAGATCAAAGATCGCTACACCAGCCTTAAGAAGCTCATCCCAGCGAGGGATCTCACTAGCCCCGGGGAACTGCTGACGCCAAGCGTCCGTCAGGCGGCCAAAGCAGCGCTGGGTGGGGTGGGCACCCCCACACTACTCACCCGCGCGGTCGCCGGAACGAAGGACGTAGGTGCAAGGACCAGTACCCCCACCCCTCTGACGCTGAGTGTACCACTCACGAAGCTGCTGAGGCGGAGGGATGTCCCGCGAACGCTGTTGCTGCTGCTGCTGCTGCGAGCGCTGGCCACCACCACCGCCGCTCCGCTGCTGGGTACCACCCCGACCAGCTCCACCTCCTCCACCACCACCGCCTCCTCTGCTGCCTCCTCCGCCGCCTCCACCTCCGCCGCTGCCACCACCAACACCGCTGCCACCACCACCGCCGCCTCCGCCGCTGCTGCCACCGCCACCACCACCCCCGCCACTACTCCCGCCGCCACCCCCACTCCCTCCGCCGCCTCCGCCGCCACCGCCCCCTCCAGCTCCACCCGCGCCCTTGCCCCCCTTGCCCTTGCCAGAGCGACGTCTCCCAGTAGGGGCAGACGCCGCGCCGACCGACTCAAGACCAAGCAGGTCGGCAGCAGCAGCAGAGGCAACAGAGGGCAGCAAGGGGGAAGGAGAGCACCCCTCAAAGATGGGGGTGCGAGGGTCTCCACGAGAAGCTCCTACAGCGACTATGCTCTTCTCCGCTGCGAGGAGGGCCTTCTCGAGGACGTCGACGGTGAGGGTGGTGGAAGAGACTGCGAGAAAGTGGTCCCTGACTACGCGAAGGGAGTCAGGGAGGCGTGCGACTACATAGTAGAGAGTGATGTACATGGGGGGGGGGGGTTCTTAGCGCAGAACTCAGCAGGAAGGGCGGCGCGGTAGCGAGTGTCACTAGTGCGGAGGTGCGTAATGAGGTCAGCGACAGTGGGAAAGGCAGAGAGGTCAGGAAAGAGGTAGGGAAGCATGAGACGGCTCAGTGCAGCAGTGGAAGGGGAGGAGTAGCGCGCAACTACAGCGTCGTACAAGGTCTGAGCACTCTTGTACTGACTAAAGTGCGCGCGCTCAGAGGTAGGGAGGTGGCGACGCACAGCAAGACGTGCAGCAGCATCGCGGGTGGCCCACTGAGAGCGCACAGTGGGATCAGCATCAGCAGCAGGAGCAGGAGAGGCGCCAGAGGTAAGGTCAAAGAGAGAGAGGCCGTCTGCCCTATCGCACTGTAAAAACAACTGCAGGTCGTCTACCCAGACCTCAAAGTCAATGGCGCGACCCTCAGCGTCAAAAGCCAGGACATTAGGGGTAGCCATGACGACGACAGCGAAGCAGTGCAAGCAGTAGGGGAAGAGCACGCAGTGACAGTGGGACTGTGCTCACCAGGCAGGGCAGGCCGGGCAACTCTGCAGAAGGGCGGCTCGGCTGCTGGGCGGCTCGGCTCCCGGGCGGCTCGGCGGCAGGGCAGCTCTGGTGCAGGGCGGCTCGGCTCCCGGGCGGCTCGGCGGCAGGGCGGCTCGGGTGTAGGGCGGCTCGGCTCCCGGGCGGCTCGGCGGCAGGGCGGCTCGGCTGCACTGCTGCTCAGCTGCTGCAGGTGGGCGGCTCGGCTGCTGCAGGTAGGGTGGCGGGGCCGCGAGATCAGGGGCAGCGGGGCCGAAGTAGCAAGGCCGGCAGGTGCAGCGGCGGGGACGGCGGGGCCGCGGCTGGTGGAGCGGCGGGGCCAGCAGAGAGGGCGGCGGAGCCGCGGCTGAGCAGGCGGCGGGGCCGGCGGCGTAGCGGGCGGCAGGGCCGGCGGCGTAGCGGGCGGCGGGGCCGTGTCGTAGTCGGCGGCTGGGCCGCGTCGTAGCGGGCGGCGAGGCCGCGTCAGAGCACGTGGCGGGGCCGCGTCAGAGGTGGCGGCGGGGCCGCGTCAGATCAGGCAGCGGGGCCGCGTAAGAGGTGGCGGCGGGGCCGCGTCAGAGAAGGCGGTGGAGCCGCGTCGTAGCGGGCGGCGGGGCCGCGTAAGAGTAGGCGGCAGGGCCGCGTCAGAGCAGGCGGCAGGGCCGCGTCGAGCAGGTGGCGGGGCCGCTGCGTAGCTGGCGGCGGGGCCGCGATCGGGCGGCGGGGCCGCGACGTGGTGGCGGGGCCGCGATCGGGTGGCGGGGCCGCGATCAGAAGGGGTGGCGGGGCCGCGTCTGAGGGACGGCGGGGCCACGAGGGAAAGGGCGACTCGAGGGGTCGCTAAAAAAAAAAAGGTGCGCGCCTCGGGGCGAGCTTCGGTGGGCCCTAGGCAATGTTCCCACAGGGAACTCGCTCTATACCATGTGAAATAAATGACCAGGAATGAAATGACTAAGTCAGAGTTGGGTACAAATACAACCCTAGAAAGCTGTACCCCATATGTGCTACCCCACTATAGCCTACAAACATGCATCAGCAATAATACTCTGACATACTATGCGAGATCTGAGCGCTTCCTTTCTCCCTGGCATTTGTACTCTAAGTTCCCATACTGACCGACCTGGCCAATGCACCATTTTCCATATACATATGCATTAGATTCCTTTCGAACCTTATTAGCTCACTAGATTTATATATTTCCCACCTTCTGATCGAGTGAGACTGCTAGATTCCCTTTACTTTTTGAGAAATGAGCGTTTCCGTTCTCCTTGGCCCTACTTGCACTATAAGTGCGAAATGCCGGCCAGACTGGCCGATGCAACATTTTCTCCACACATGTGCATTAGTTACCTTTCAAACCCTTACGTTCACTAGATGAATTTATTTCCTTCCTTCTATTTGAGTGAGACCACTAGATTCCGTGTACTATGCGAGATCTGTGCGCTTCCTTTCTCCCTGGCATTTGCACTCTAAGTTCCCATACTGACCGACCTGGCCAATGCACCATTTTCCATATACATATGCATTAGATTCCTTTCGAACCTTATTAGCTCACTAGATTTATATATTTCCCACCTTCTGATCGAGTGAGACCGCTAGATTCCCTTTACTTTTTGAGAAATGAGCGTTTCCGTTCTCCTTGGCCCTACTTGCACTATAAGTGCGAAATGCCGGCCAGACTGGCCGATGCACCATTTTCTCTACACATGTGCGTTAGTTACCTTTCAAACCCTTACGTTCACTAGATGAATTTATTTCCTACCTTCTATTTGGGTGAGACCACTAGATTCCGTGTACTATGCGAGATCTAAGCGCTTCCGTTCTCCCAGGCATTTGCACTCTAAGTTCCCATACTGACCGACCTGGCCAATGCACCATTTTCCATATACATATGCATTAGATTCCTTTCAAACCTTATTAACTCACTAGATTTATATATTTCCCACCTTCTGATCGAGTGAGACCGCTAGATTCCCTCTACTTTTTGAGAAATGAGCGTTTCCGTTCTTCTTGGCCCTAGTTGCACTATAAGTGCGAAATGCCGGCCAGACTGGCCGATGCACAATTTTCTCTACACATGTGCGTTAGTTCCCTTTCAAACCCTTACGTTCACTAGATGAATATAATTCCTACTTTCTATTTGAGTGAGACCACTTGATTCCGTGTACTATGCGAGATCTGAGCGCTTCCATTCTCCCTGGCATTTGCATCTTAAGTTCCGATACTGACCGACCTGGCCAATGCACCATTTTTTCTATACATGTGCGTTGAATACATTTCAAACCTTTTTAGCTGACCTGATTTATATGTTTCCCACCTTCTGATTGAGTCAGACCGTTAGATTCCCTCTACTTTTTGAGAAACGAGCGTTTCCGTTCTCTCTGGCCCCACCTGCACTATGAGTGCGAAATGCCGGCCAGACTGACCGATGCACCATTTTCTCTACACATGTGCGTTAGTTACCTTTCAAACCATTACGTTCACTAGATGAATATATTTCCTACCTTATATTTGAGTGAGACCACTAGATTCCGTGTATTATGCGAGATCTGAGCAGTTCCGTTCTCCCAGGCATTTGCACTCTAAGTTCCCATACTGACCGACCTGGCCAATGCACCACTTTCTATATACATATGCATTAGATTTCTTCTGAACCTTATAAGCTCACTAGATTTATATATTTCCCACCTTCTGATCGAGTGAGACTGCTAGATTCCCTTTACTTTTTGAGAAATGAGCGTTTCCGTTCTCCTTGGCCCTACTTGCACTATAAGTGCGAAATCCCGGCCAGACTGGCAGATGCACCATATTCTCTACACATGTGCGTTAGATACCTTTCAAACCCTTACGTTCACTAGATGAATTTTTTTCCTACCTTCTATTGGAGTGAGACCACTAGATTCCGTGTACGATGCGAGATCTGAGCGCTTTCGTTCTCCCTAGCATTTGCATTTGAAGTTCCGATACTGACCGACCTGGCCAATGCACCATTTTCTCTATACATGTGCGTTGAATACATTTCAAACCTTTTTAGCTGACTAGATTTATATATTTCCCACCTTCTGATCGAGTGAGACCGTTAGATTCCCTCTACTTTTTGAGAAACGAGCGTTTCCGTTCTCCCTGGCCCCACCTGCACTATGAGTGCGAAATGCCGGCCAGACTGGCCGATGCACCAAGGGCATAGCGTGTGCAAAATAAAAAGAACAAGGGCCTAGCGTGTGCAAAATAAAAAGAACAAGGGCCTAGCGTGTGCAAAATTGCAAGAATAAGGGCCTAGCGTGTGCAATATTGCAAGAACAAGGGCCTAGCGAGTGCAAAATAGCAATAGCAAGGGCCTAGCGTATGCAAAAAATCAAGAACAGGGGCCTAGCGTTCGCGAAATTGCAAGAACAAGGGCCTAGCGTGTGCAAAACGAAAAGAACAAGGGTCTAGCATGTGCAAAATTGCAAGAACAAGGGCCTAGCGTGTGCAAAATAAAAAGAACAAGGGCATAGCGTGTGCAAAATATCAAGAACAAGGGCCTAGCGTGTGCAAAATAAAAAGAACAAGGGCCTAGCGTGTGCAAAATAAAAAGAACAAGGGCCTAGCGTTTGCAAAATTGCAAGAACAAGGGCCTAGCATGTGCAAAATTGCAAGAACAAGGGCTTAGCGAGTGCAAAATAGCAAGCAAGGGCCTAGCGTGTGCAAAAAATTAAGAACAAGGGCCTAGCGTTCGCGAAATAGCAAGAACAAGGGCCTAGCGTGTGCAAAATAAAAAGAACAAGGGTCTAGCATGTGCAAAATTGCAAGAATAAGGGCCTAGCGTGTGCAAAATAAAAAGAACAAGGGCATAGCGTGTGCAAAATAGCAAGAACAAGGGCCTAGCGTGTGCAAATAAAAAAGAACAAGGGCCTAGCGTGTGCAAAATAGCAAGAACAAGGGCCTAGCGTGTGCAAAATTGCAAGAACAAGGGCCTAGCGTGTGCAGTGCAAGAACAAGGGCCTAGCGAGTGCAAAATAGCAAGAGCAAGGGCCTAGCGCGTGCAAACAATTAAGAACAAGGGCCTAGCGTTCGCGAAATAGCAAGAACAAGGGCCTAGCGTGTGCAAAATAAAAAGAACAAGGGCCTAGCGTGTGCAAAATTGCAAGAATAAGGGCCTAGCGTGTGCAATATTGCAAGAACAAGGGCCTAGCGAGTGCAAAATAGCAATAGCAAGGGCCTAGCGTATGCAAAAAATCAAGAACAGGGGCCTAGCGTTCGCGAAATTGCAAGAACAAGGGCCTAGCGTGTGCAAAACGAAAAGAACAAGGGTCTAGCATGTGCAAAATTGCAAGAACAAGGGCCTAGCGTGTGCAAAATAAAAAGAACAAGGGCATAGCGTGTGCAAAATATCAAGAACAAGGGCCTAGCGTGTGCAAAATAAAAAGAACAAGGGCCTAGCGTGTGCAAAATAAAAAGAACAAGGGCCTAGCGTTTGCAAAATTGCAAGAACAAGGGCCTAGCATGTGCAAAATTGCAAGAACAAGGGCTTAGCGAGTGCAAAATAGCAAGCAAGGGCCTAGCGTGTGCAAAAAATTAAGAACAAGGGCCTAGCGTTCGCGAAATAGCAAGAACAAGGGCCTAGCGTGTGCAAAATAAAAAGAACAAGGGTCTAGCATGTGCAAAATTGCAAGAATAAGGGCCTAGCGTGTGCAAAATAAAAAGAACAAGGGCATAGCGTGTGCAAAATAGCAAGAACAAGGGCCTAGCGTGTGCAAAATAAAAAGAACAAGGGCCTAGCGTGTGCAAAATAGCAAGAACAAGGGCCTAGCGTGTGCAAAATTGCAAGAACAAGGGCCTAGCGTGTGCAGTGCAAGAACAAGGGCCTAGCGAGTGCAAAATAGCAAGAGCAAGGGCCTAGCGCGTGCAAACAATTAAGAACAAGGGCCTAGCGTTCGCGAAATAGCAAGAACAAGGGCCTAGCGTGTGCAAAATAAAAAGAACAAGGGTCTAGCATGTGCAAAATTGCAAGAACAAGGGCCTAGCGTGTGCAAAATAAAAAGAACAAGGGCATAGCGTGTGCAAAATAGCAAGAACAAGGGCCTAGCATGTGCAAAATATAAGAACAAGGGCCTAGCGTGTGCAAAATAAAAAGAACAAGGGCCTAGCGTGTGCAAAATTGCAAGAGCAAGGGCCTAGCGTGTGCAAAATAAAAAGAACAAGGGTCTAGTATGTGCAAAATTGCAAGAACAAGGGCCTAGCGTGTGCAAAATAAAAAGAACAAGGGCATAGCGTGTGCAAAATAGCAAGAACAAGGGCCTAGCGTGTGCAAAATAAAAAGAACGAGGGCCTAGCGTGTGCAAAATAAAAAGAACAAGGGCATAGCGTGTGCAAAATAGCAAGAACAAGGGCCTAGCATGTGCAAAATATAAGAACAAGGGCCTAGCGTGTGCAAAATAAAAAGAACAAGGGCCTAGCGTGTGCAAAATTGCAAGAACAAGGGCCTAGCGTGTGCAAAATAAAAAGAACAAGGGTCTAGTATGTGCAAAATTGCAAGAACAAGGGCCTAGCGTGTGCAAAATAAAAAGAACAAGGGCATAGCGTGTGCAAAATAGCAAGAACAAGGGCCTAGCGTGTGCAAAATAAAAAGAACAAGGGCCTAGCGTGTGCAAAATAGCATGAACAAGGGCCTAGCGTGTGCAAAATTGTCGAGAGTAATAAGAATGGGTAAGTTGAGAGGTAGAAAGGTGGGGCCTAGGCTTAGTAGCCTAGGCCCGAGCTTTAGGTGTCGAGCGGTTTTGTGCCTAGGTAGGAGTTCGAGTGAGTTGAGAAAAAGTTGGGAGAATGTGTGTCTTCACTATAGTTTCGAAGTACATATAGCAAAGGAAACACATAAGGTGCACCACCAAACAAAGTTTAAATATCTACACTAACTACAGCTACAGGCAGTTACAAATATATATATTGTGACACTCCCCCATAACTGCCTGCAGCAGGAGTATGTGTAGAATACAACCTGCAGGTGTACACATGCAAAATAAATAGCAAGCAACAGCAGGTAATGCAGGCGGGCTGACACTAAGTGGTCACCCCCTCCATCTCCTCACCCTCCTCCTTCCCCTCCCCCACACTGCTGCAGGAGCAGCAGAGAAGGGGGGGAAGAGAGGAGAGGTGGAGGGACGGCTGCATGTTGCCTCACACCCGCCACCCCGTTACCACTCCCCCTGCTCCCCCACATCCTCACACCTTCTCCCCCCAGCGGCAGCTGCAGCGGTGGGACTGAAAGAAGGAGGAGGGGAAGGGAGAGAGGTGACGCCACACTCCAACACCCTCCACCCCCATACCCTCCTCCCCGCGGCTGCAGGGAGACAAAGGAGGAGGGGGGTGGGAAGGAAGAAAGCCGCAGAGCGGCGAAAAGGTGTCGGTGCAGTAGTGTCAGGGGCGGCTTCAGGGAGTGCAGGGGCGGAAAGGCCCGTCGCGGGCCAGTGCCACGGGGCGCACGACGGGTGGAATAGAAGGGCCCGATCGTGTGCCTCGGGGCGCACGATGAGCAGGGCACCATCGTGTGCCACGGGGCGCACGATGGGCAGACGAAGGGCACCGTCGCGTGCCACGGGGCGCGCGACGGGCAGGGAAGGAGTCACTCGCCCGTGGGCGGGACAATGTAAAAATAAAATCGTCACGCGCCCTAGGCGCGCGACCGGAAAACCTTAGCAGCGGTAGTGTAAAGTGGGCCCACAGGCCAGGACGAACCTAGCTCTGATACCATGTCGAGAGTAATAAGAATGGGTAAGTTGAGAGGAAGAAAGGTGGGGCCTAGGCTTAGTAGCCTAGGCCCGAGCTTTAGGTGTCGAGCGGTTTTGTGCCTAGGTAGGAGTTCGAGTGAGTTGAGAAAAAGTTGGGAGAATGTGTATCTTCACTATAGTTTCGAAGTACATATAGCAAAGGAAACACATAAGGTGCACCACCAAACAAAGTTTAAATATCTACACTAACTACAGCTACAGGCAGTTACAAATATATATATTGTGACAAAAATAGCAAGAACAAGGGCCTAGCGTGTGCAGAATTGCAAGAACAAGGGCCTAGCGAGTGCAAAATAGCAAGAGCAAGGGCCTAGCGTGTGCAAAAAATCAAGAACAAGGGCCTAGCATTCGCGAAATAGCAAGAACAAGGGCCTAGCGTGTGCAAAATAAAAAGAACAAGGGTCTAGCATGTGCAAAATTGCAAGAACAAGGACCTAGCGTGTGCAAAATAAAAAGAACAAGGGCATAGCGTGTGCAAAATAGCAAGAACAAGGGCCTAGCATGTGCAAAATATAAGAACAAGGGCCTAGCGTGTGCAAAATAAAAAGAACAAGGGCCTAGCGTGTGCAAAATTGCAAGAACAAGGGCCTAGCGAGTGCAAAATTGCAAGAACAAGGGCCTAGCGAGTGCAAAATAGCAAGAGCAAGAGCCTAGCGTGTGCAAAAAAAACAAGAACAAGGGCCTTGTGTTCGCGAAATAGCAAGAAAAAGGGCCTAGCGTGTGCAAAATAAAAAGAACAAGGGTCTAGCATGTGCAAGATTGCAAGAACAAGGGCCTAGCGTGTGCAAAATAAAAAGAACAAGGGCATAGCATGTGCAAAATTGCAAGAACAAGGGCCTAGCGTGTGCAAAATAAAAAGAACAAGGGCCTAGCGTGTGCAAACTTGCAAGAACAAGGGCCTAGCGTGTGCAAAATTGCAAGAACAAGGGCCTAGCGAGTGCAAAATAGCAAGAGCAAGGGCCTAGCGTGTGCCAAAAATCAAGAACAAGGGCCTAGCGTGTGCAAAATTGCAAGAACAAGGGCCTAGCGAGTGCAAAATAGCAAGAGCAAGGGCCTAGCGTGTGCAAAAAATCAAGAACAAGGGCCTAGCATTCGCGAAATAGCAAGAACAAGGGCCTAGCGTGTCCAAAATAAAAAGAACAAGGGCCTAGCATGTGCAAAATTGCAAGAACAAGGGCCTAGCATGTGCAAAATAAAAAGAACAAGGGCATAGCGTGTGCAAAATAAAAAGAACAAGGCCATAGCGTGTGCAAAATAAAAAGAACAAGGGCCTAGCGTATGCAAAATAAAAAGAACAAGGGCCTAGCGTGTGCAAAATTGCAAGAACAAGGGCCTAGCGTGTGCAAAATTGCAAGAACAAGGGCCTAGCGAGTGCAAAATAGCAAGAGCAAGGGCCTAGCGTGTGCAAAAAAACAAGAACAAGGGCCTAGCGTTCGCGAAGCTGCAAGAACAAGGGCCTAGCGTGTGCAAAATGAAAAGAACAAGGGTCTAGCATGTGCAAATTTGCAAGAACAAGGGCCTAGCGTGTGCAAAATAAAAAGAACAAGGGCATAGCGAGTGCAAAATAGCAAGAACAAGGGCCTAGCGTGTGCAAAATAAAAAGAACAAGGGCCTAGCGTGTGCAAAATAGCAAGAACAAG
The DNA here is from genome assembly GCA_948144175.1 of Closterium sp. NIES-65. NCBI lineage: Eukaryota > Viridiplantae > Streptophyta > Zygnematophyceae > Desmidiales > Closteriaceae > Closterium > Closterium sp. NIES-65. The sequence continues at coordinate 10,754 of CANXME010001153.1, read as the reverse complement.
GGCCTAGCATGTGCAAAATTGCAAGAGCAAGGGCCTAGCGTGTGCAAAATTGCAAGAACAAGGGCCTAGCGAGTGCAAAATAGCAAGAGCAAGGGCCTAGCGTGTGCAAAATAAAAAGAACAAGGGCATAGCGTGTGCAAAATAGCAAGAACAAAGGCCTAGCGTGTGCAAAATAAAAAGAACGAGGGCCTAGCGTGTGCAAAATAAAAAGAACAAGGGCCTAGCGTATGCAAAATTGCAAGAACAAGGGCCTAACGTGTGCAAAGTTGCAAGAACAAGGGCCTAGCGAGTGCAAAATAGCAAGAGCAAGGGCCTAGCGTGTGCAAAAAATCAAGAACAAGGGCCTAGCGTTCGCGAAATAGCAAGAACAAGGGCCTAGTGTGTTCAAATTTAAAAGAACAAGGGCATAGCGTGTGCAAAGTAGCAAGAACAAGGGCCTAGCATGTGCAAAATAAAAAGAACAAGGGCCTAGCGTGTGCAAAATAAAAAGAACAAGGGCCCAGCGTGTGCAAAATTGCAAGAACAAGGGCCTAGCGTGTGCAAAGTTGCAAGAACAAGGGCCTAGCGTGTGCAAAAAATCAAGAACAAGGGCCTAGCGTTCGCGAAATAGCAAGAGCAAGGGCCTAGCGTGTGCAAAATAAAAAGAACAAGGGTCTAGCATGTGCAAAATAGCAAGAACAAGGGCCTAGCGTGTGCAAAATAAAAAGAACAAGGGCATAACGTGTGCAAAATAGCAAGAACAAGGGCCTAGCGTTCGCGAAATAGCAAGAACAAGGGCCTAGCATGTGCATAATAAAAATAACAAGGGTCTAGCATGTGCAAAATTGCAAGAACAAGGGCCTAGCGTGTTCAAAATAAAAAGAACAAGGGCATAGCATGTGCAAAATAGCAAGAACAAGGGCCTAGCGTGTGCAAAATAAAAAGAACAAGGGTCTAGCATATGCAAAATTGCAAGAACAAGGGCCTAGCGTGTACAAAATAAAAAGATCAAGGGCATAGCGTGTGCAAGATTGCAAGAACAAGGGCCTAGCTTGTGCAAAATAAAAAGAACACGGGCCTAGCGTGTGCAAAATAAAACGAAGAAGGGCCTAGCGTGTGCAAAATTGCAAGAACAAGGGCCTAGCGTGTGCAAAATTGCAAGAACAAGGGCCTAGCGAGTGCAAAATAGCAAGAGCAAGGGCCTAGCATGTGCAAAAAATCAAGAACAAGGGCCTAGCATTCGCGAAATAGCAAGAACAAGGGCCTAGCGTGTGCAAAATAAAAAGGACAAGGGTCTAGCATGTGCAAAGTTGCAAGAACAAGGACCTAGCGTGTGCACAATAAAAAGAACAAGGGCATAGCGTGTGCAAAATAGCAAGAACAAGGGCCTAGCGTGTGCAAAATAAAAAGAACAAGGGCCTAGCGTGTGCAAAATAAAAAGAACAAGGGCCTAGCGTATGCAAAAAATCAAGAGCAAGGGCCTAGCGTGTGCAAAAAATCAAGAACAAGGGCCTAGTGTTCGCGAAATAGCAAGAACAAGGGCCTAGCGTGTGCAAAATAAAAAGAACAAGGGTCTAGCATGTGCAAAATTGCAAGAACAAGGGCCTAGCGTGTGCAAAATAAAAAGAACAAGGGCATAGCGTTTGCAAAATAGCAAGAACTAGGGCCTAGCGTGTGCAAAAAAAAAAGAACAAGGGCCTAGCGTGTGCAAAATTGCAAGAACAAGGGCCTAACGTGTGCAAAATTGCAAGAACAAGGGCCTAGCGAGTGCAAAATAGCGAGAGCAAGGGCCTAGCGTGTGCAAAAAATCAAGAACAAGGGCCTAGCGTTCGCGAAATAGCAAGAACAAGGGCCTAGCGTGTGCAAAGTAAAAAGAACAAGGGTCTAGCATGTGCAAAATTGCAAGAATGAGGGCCTAGCATGTGCAAAATAAAAAGAACAAGGGCATAGCGTGTGCAAAATAAAAAGAACAAGGGCATAGCGTGTGCAAAATAAAAAGAACAAGGGCCTAGCGTGTGCAAAATAAAAAGAACAAGGGCCTAGCGTGTGCAAAATTGCAAGAACAAGGGCCTAGCGTGTGCAAAATTGAAAGAACAAGGGCCTAGCGAGTGCAAAATAGCAAGAGCAAGGGCCTAGCGTATGCAAAAAATCAAGAACAGGGGCCTAGCGTTCGCGAAATTGCAAGAATAAGGGCCTAGCGTGTGCAAAATGAAAAGAACAAGGGTCTAGCATGTGCAAAATTGCAAGAACAAGGGCCTAGCGTGTGCAAAATAAAAAGAACAAGGGCATAGCGTGTGCAAAATAGCAAGAACAAGGGCCTAGCGTGTGCAAAATAAAAAGAACAAGGGCCTAGCGTGTGCAAAATAGCAAGAACAAGGGCCTAGCGTGTGCAAAATAGCAAGAACAAGGGCCTAGCGTGTGCAGAATTGCAAGAACAAGGGCCTAGTGAGTGCAAAATAGCAAGAGCAAGGGCCTAGCGTGTGCAAAAAATCAAGAACAAGGGCCTAGCGTTCGCGAAAAAAGCAATAACAAGGGCCTAGCGTGTGCAAAATAAAAAGAACAAGGGTCTAGCATGTGCAAAATTGCAAGAACAAGGGCCTAGCGTGTGCAAATTAAAAAGAACAAGGGCATAGCGTGTGCAAAATTCCAAGAACAAGGGCCTAGCGTGTGCAAAGTAGCAAGAACAAGGGCCTAGCATGTGCAAAAAAAAAAGAACAAGGGCCTAGCGTGTGCAAAATAAAAAGAACAAGGGCCCAGCGTGTGCAAAATTGCAAGAACAAGGGCCTAGCGTGTGCAAAGTTGCAAGAACAAGGGCCTAGCGTGTGCAAAAAATCAAGAACAAGGGCCTAGCGTTCGCGAAATAGCAAGAGCAAGGGCCTAGCGTGTGCAAAATAAAAAGAACAAGGGTCTAGCATGTGCAAAATAGCAAGAACAAGGGCCTAGCGTGTGCAAAATAAAAAGAACAAGGGCATAACGTGTGCAAAATAGCAAGAACAAGGGCATAGCGTTCGCGAAATAGCAAGAACAAGGGCCTAGCATGTGCATAATAAAAATAACAAGGGTCTAGCATGTGCAAAATTGCAAGAACATGGGCCTAGCGTGTTCAAAATAAAAAGAACAAGGGCATAGCATGTGCAAAATAGCAAGAACAAGGGCCTAGCGTGTGCAAAATAAAAAGAACAAGGGTCTAGCATATGCAAAATTGCAAGAACAAGGGCCTAGCGTGTACAAAATAAAAAGATCAAGGGCATAGCGTATGCAAGATTGCAAGAACAAGGGCCTAGCTTGTGCAAAATAAAAAGAACACGGGCCTAGCGTGTGCAAAATAAAACGAAGAAGGGCCTAGCGTGTGCAAAATTGCAAGAAAAAGGGCCTAGCGTGTGCAAAATTGCATGAACAAGGGCCTAGCGAGTGCAAAATAGCAAGAGCAAGGGCCTAGCATGTGCAAAAAATCAAGAACAAGGGCCTAGCATTCGCGAAATAGCAAGAACAAGGGCCTAGCGTGTGCAAAATAAAAAGGACAAGGGTCTAGCATGTGCAAAGTTGCAAGAACAAGGACCTAGCGTGTGCACAATAAAAAGAACAAGGGCATAGCGTATGCAAAATAGCAAGAACAAGGGCCTAGCGTGTGCAAAATAAAAAGAACAAGGGCCTAGCGTGTGCAAAATAAAAAGAACAAGGGCCTAGCGTATGCAAAAAATCAAGAGCAAGGGCCTAGCGTGTGCAAAAAATCAAGAACAAGAGCCTAGCGTTCGCGAAATAGCAAGAACAAGGGCCTAGCGTGTGCAAAATAAAAAGAACAAGGGTCTAGCATGTGCAAAATTGCAAGAACAAGGGCCTAGCATGTGCAAAATAAAAAGAACAAGGGCATAGCGTTTGCAAAATAGCAAGAACAAGGGCCTAGCGTGTGCAAAAAAAAAAAGAACAAGGGCCTAGCATGTGCAAAATTACAAGAACAAGGGCTTAGCGAGTGCAAAATAGCAAGAGCAAGGGCCTAGCGTGTGCACAAAATCAAGAACAAGGGCCTAGCGTTCGCCAAATAGCAAGAACAAGGGCCTGGCGTGTGCAAAATAAAAAGAACAAGGGCCTAGCGTGTGCAAAATAAAAAGAACAAGGGCCTAGCGTTTGCAAAATTGCAAGAACAAGGGCCTAGCATGTGCAAAATTGCAAGAACAAGGGCTTAGCGAGTGCAAAATAGCAAGAGCAAGGGCCTAGCGTGTGCAAAAAATCAAGAACAAGGGCCTAGCGTTCGCGAAATAGCAAGAACAAGGGCCTAGCGTGTGCAAAATAAAAAGAACAAGGGTCTAGCACGTGCAATATTGCAACAACAAGGGGTTAGCGTGTGCAAAATAAAAAGAACATGGGCCTAGCGTGTGCAAAATAGCAAGAACAAGGGCCTAGTGTGTGCAAAATTGCAAGAACAAGGGCATAGCGTGTTCCAAATTGCAAGAACAAGGGCCTAGCGAGTGCAAAATAGCAAGAGCAAGGGCCTAGCGTGTGCAAAAAATCAAGAACAAGGGCCTAGCGTCCGCGAAATAGCAAGAACAAGGGCCTAGCGTGTGCAAAATAAAAAGAACAAGGGTCTAGCATGTGCAAAATTGCAAGAACAAGGGCCTAGCGTGTGCAAAATAAAAAGAACAAGGGCATAGCGTGTGCAAAATAGCAAGAACAAGGGCCTAGCATGTGCAAAATATAAGAACAAGGGCCTAGCGTGTGCAAAATAAAAAGAAAAAAGGCCTAGCGTGTGCAAAATTGCAAGAACAAGGGCCTAGAATGTGCAAAATATAAGAACAAGGGCCTAGGGTGTGCAAACTAAAAAGAACAAGGGCCTAGCGTGTGCAAAATTGCAAGAGCAAGGGCCTAGCGTGTGCAAAATAAAAAGAACAAGGGTCTAGCATGTGCAAAATTGCAAGAACAAGGGCCTAGCGTGTGCAAAATAAAAAGAACAAGGGCATAGCGTGTGCAAAATAGCAAGAACTAGGGCCTAGCATGTGCAAAATATAAGAACAAGGGCCTAGCGTGTGCAAAATAAAAAGAACAAGGGCCTAGCGTGTGCAAAATTGCAACAGCAAGGGCCTAGCGTGTGCAAAATAAAAAGAACAAGGGTCTAGCATGTGCAAAATTGCAAGAACAAGGGCCTAGCGTGTGCAAAAGAAAAAGAACAAGGGCATAGCGTGTGCAAAATAGCAAGAACAAGGGCCTAGCGTGTGCAAAAAAAAAAGAACAAGGGCCTAGCGTGTGCAAAATTGCAAGAACAAGGGCCTAGCGTGTGCAGAATTGCAAGAACAAGGGCCTAGCGAGTGCAAAATAGCAAGAGCAAGGGCCTAGCGTGTGCAAAAAATCAAGAACAAGGGCCTAGCGTTCGCGAAATAGCAATAACAAGGGCCTAGCGTGTGCAAAATAAAAAGAACAAGGGTCTAGCATGTGCAAAATTGCAAGAACAAGGGCCTAGCGTGTGCAAAATAAAAAGAACAAGGGCATAGCGTGTGCAAAATAGCAAGAACAAGGGCCTAGCATGTGCAAGATATAACAACAAGGGCCTAGCGTGTGCAAAATAAAAAGAACAAGGGCCTAGCGTGTGCAAAATTGCAAGAACAAGGGCCTAGCGTGTGCAAAATTGCAAGAACAAGGGCCTAGCGAGTGCAAAATAGCAAGAGCAAGGGCCTAGCGTGTGCAAAAAAACAAGAACAAGGGCCTTGTGTTCGCGAAATAGCAAGAAAAAGGGCCTAGCGTGTGCAAAATAAAAAGAACAAGGGTCTAGCATGTGCAAGATTGCAAAAACAAGGGCCTAGTGTGTGCAAAATAAAAAGAACAAGGGCATAGCGTGTGCAAAATAAAAAGAACAAGGGCCTAGCGTGTGCAAAATAACAAGAACAAGGGCCTAGCGTGTGCAAAATAAAAAGAACAACGGCATAGCGTGTGCAAAATAAAAAGAACAAGGGCCTAGCGAGTGCAAAATAGCAAGAGCAAGGGCCTAGCGTGTGCAAAAAATCAAGAACAAGGGCCTAGCGTGTGCAAGATTGCAAGAACAAGGGCCTAACGTGTGCAAAATTGCAAGAACAAGGGCCTAGCGAGTGCAAAATAGCAAGAGCAAGGGCCTAGCGTGTGCAAAAAAATCAAGAACAAGGGCCTAGCGTTCGCGAAATAGCAAGAACAAGGGCCTAGCGTGTGCGAAATAAAAAGAACAAGGGCATAGCGTGTGCAAAATAGCAAGAACAAGGGCCTAGCGTGTGCAAAATAAAAAGAACAAGGGCCTAGCGTGTGCAAAATAAAAAGAGCAAGGGCCTAGCGTGTGCAAAATAAAAAAAACAAGGGCCTAACGTGTGCAAAATTGCAAGAACAAGGGCCTAGCGAGTGCAAAATTGTAAGAGCAAGGGCCTAGCGTGTGCAAAATTGCAAGAACAAGGGCCTAGCGAGTGCAAAATAGGAAGAGCAAGGGCCTAGCGTGCGCAAAAAATCAAGAACAAGGGCATAGCGTTCGTGAAATAGCAAGAGCAAGGGCCTAGCGTGTGCAAAATAAAAAGAACAAGGGCATAGCGTGTGCAAAATAGCAAGAGCAAGGGCCTAGCGTGTGCAAAACAAAAACAACAAGGGCATAGCGTGTGCAAAATAGCAAGAACAAGGGCCTAGCGTGTGCAAATTAAAAATAACAAGGGCCTAGCGTGTGCAAAATAAAAACAACAAGGGTCTAGCATGTGCAAAATAGCAAGAGCAAGGGCCTAGCGTGTGCAAAATAAAAAGAACAAGGGCATAGTGTGTGCAAAATAGCAAGAACAAGGGCCTAGCGAGTGCAAAATAGGAAGAGCAAAGGCCTAGCGCGTGCAAAATAGCAAGAACAAGGGCATAGCGTTCGCGAAATAGCAAGAGCAAGGGCCTAGCGTGTGCGAAATAAAAAGAACAAGGGCATAGCGTGTGCAAAATAGCAAGAGCAAGGGCCTAGCGTGTGCAAAACAAAAACAACAAGGGCATAGCGTGTGCAAAATAGCAAGAACAAAGGCCTAGCGTGTGCAAATTAAAAAGAACAAGGGCCTAGCGTGTGCAAAATAAAATTAACAAGGGTCTAGCATGTGCAAAATAGCAAGAGCAAGGGCCTAGCGTGTGCAAAATAAAAAGAACAAGGGCATAGCGTGTGCAAAATAGCAAGAACAAGGGCCTAGCGTGTGCAAAATAAAAAGAACAAGGGCCTAGCGTGTGCAAAATAGCAAGAACAAGGGCCTAGCGTGTGCAAAATAAAAAGAACAAGGGCCTAGCGTGTGCAAAATAGCAAGAACAAGGGCCTAGCATGTGCAAAATTGCAAGAACAAGGGCCTAGCGTGTGCAAAATTGCAAGAACAAGGGCCTAGCGAGTGCAACATAGCAAGAGCAAGGGCCTAGCGTGTGCAAAATAAAAAGAACAAGGGCATAGCGTGTGCAAAATAGCAAGAACAAAGGCCTAGCGTGTGCAAAATAAAACGAACGAGGGCCTAGCGTGTGCAAAATAAAAAGAACAAGGGCCTAGCGTGTGCAAAATTGCAAGAACAAGGGCCTAACGTGTGCAAAATTGCAAGAACAAGGGCCTAGCGAGTGCAAAATAGCAAGAGCAAGGGCCTAGCGTGCGCAAAAAATCAAGAACAAGGGCCTAGCTTTCGCGAAATAGCAAGAACAAGGGCCTAGCGTGTGCAAAATAAAAAGAACAAGGGTCTAGCATGTGCAAAATTGCAAGAACAAGGGCCTAGCGTGTGCAAAATAAAAAAAACAAGGGCATCTCGTGTGCAAAATAAAAAGAGCAAGGGCCTAGCGTGTGCAAAATAAAAAGAACAAGGGCTTAGCGTATGCAAAATTGCAAGAACAAGGGCCTAGCGCGTGCAAAATTGCAAGAACAAGGTCCTAGCGAGTGCAAAATTGCAAGAGCAAGGGCCTAGCGTGTGCAAAAAATCAAGAACAAGGGCCTAGCGTTCGCGAAATAGCAAGAGCAAGGGCCTAGCGTGTGCAAAATAAAAAGAACAAGGGTCTAGCATGTGCAAAATTGCAAGAACAAGGGCCTAGCGTGTGCAAAAAAAAAAAGAACAAGGGCATAGCGCGTGCAAAATAGCAAGAGCAAGGGCCTAGCGTGTGCAAAATAAAAATAAAAAGGGCCTAGCTTGTGGAAAATAAAAAGAGCAAGGGCCTACAAGTGCAAAATTGAAAAAACAAGGGCCTAACGTGTGCAAAATTGCAAGAACAAGGGCCTAGCGAGTGCAAAATAGTAAGAGCAAGGGCCTAGCGTGTGCAAAATTGCAAGAACAAGGGCCTAGCGAGTGCAAAATAGGAAGAGCAAGGGCCTAGCGTGCGCAAAAAATCAAGAACAAGGGCATAGCGTTCGCGAAATAGCAAAAGCAAGGGCCTAGCGTGTGCGAAATAAAAAGAACAAGGGCATAGCGTGTGCAAAATAGCAAGAGCAAGGGCCTAGCGTGTGCAAAACAAAAACAACAAGGGCATAGCGTGTGCAAAATAGCAAGAACAAGGGCCTAGCGTGTGCAAATTAAAAAGAACAAGGGCCTAGCGTGTGCAAAATAAAAACAACAAGGGTCCAGCATGTGCAAAATAGCAAGAGCAAGGGCCTAGCGTGTGCAAAATAAAAAGAACAAGGGCATAGCGTGTGCAAAATAGCAAGAACAAGGGCCTAGCGTGTGCAAAATAAAAAGAACAAGGGCCTAGCGTGTGCAAAATAAAAAGAACAAGGGCCTAGCGTGTGCAAAATTGCAGGAACAAGGGCCTAACGTGTGCAAAATTGCAAGAACAAGGGCCTGGCGAGTGCAAAATAGCAAGAGCAAGGGCCTAGTGTGTGCAAAAAATCAAGAACAAGAGCCTAGCGTTCGCGAAATAGCAAGAACAAGGGCCTAGCGTGTGCAAAATAAAACGAACAAGGGTCTAGCATGTGTAAAATTGCAAGAACAAGGGCCTAGCATGTGCAAAATAAAAAGAACAAGGGCATAGCGTGTGCAAAATAAAAAGAACAAGGGCATAGCGTGTGCAAAATAAAAAGAACAAGGGCCTAGCGTGTGCAAAATAAAAAGAACAAGGGCCTAGCGTGTGCAAAATTGCAAGAGCAAGGGCCTAGTGTGTGCAAAATAAAAAACAAGGGTCTAGCATGTGCAAAATTGCAAGAACAAGGGCCTAGCCTGTGCAAAATAAAAAGAATAAGGGCATAGCGTGTGCAAAATAGCAAGAACAAGGGCCTAGCGTGTGCAAAATAAAAAGAACATGGGCCTAGCGTGTGCAAAATAGCAAGAACAAGGGCCTAGCGTGTGCAAAATTGCAAGAACAAGGGCCTAGCGTGTGCAGAATTGCATGAACAAGGGCCTAGCGAGTGCAAAATAGCAAGAGCAAGGGCCTAGCGTGTGCAAAAAATCAAGAACAAGGGCCTAGCGTTCGCGAAATAGCAAGAACAAGGGCCTAGCGTGTGCAAAATAAAAAGAACAAGGGTCTAGCATGTGCAAAATTGCAAGAACAAGGGCCTAGCGTGTGCAAAATAAAAAGAACAAGGGCATAGCGTGTGCAAAATAGCAATAACAAGGGCCTAGCATGTGCAAAATATAAGAACAAGGGCCTAGCGTGTGCAAAAAAAAAAGAACAAGGGCCTAGCGTGTGCAAAATTGCAAGAACAAGGGCCTAGCGTGTGCAAAATTGCAAGAACAAGATCCTAGCGAGTGCAAAATAGCAAGAGCAAGGGCCTAGCGTGTGCAAAATAAAAAGAGCAAGGGCCTAGCATGCGCAAAAAATCAAGAACAAGGGCATAGCGTTCGCGAAATAGCAAGAGCAAGGGCCTAGCGTGTGCGAAATAAAAAGAACAAGGGCATAGCGTGTGCAAAATAGCAAGAGCAAGGGCCTAGCATGTGCAAAACAAAAACAACAAGGGCATAGCGTGTGCAAAATAGCAAGAACAATGGGCCTAGCGTGTGCAAATTAAAAACAACAAGGGTCTAGCATGTGCAAAATAGCAAGAGCAAGGGCCTAGCGTGTGCAAAATAGCAAGAACAAGGGCCTAGCGTGTGCAAAATAAAAAGAACAAGAGCCTAGCGTGTGCAAATCAAAAGAACAAGGGCCTAGCGTGTGCAAAATTGCAAGAACAAGGGCCTAACGTGTGCAAAATTGCAAGAACAAGGGCCTAGCGAGTGCAAAATAGCAAGAGCAAGGGCCTAGTGTGTGCAAAAAATCAAGAACAAGAGCCTAGCGTTCGCGAAATAGCAAGAACAAGGGCCTAGCGTGTGCAAAATAAAAAGAACAAGGGTCTAGCATGTGCAAAATTGCAAGAACAAGGGCCTAGCATGTGCAAAATAAAAAGAACAAGGGTATAGCGTGTGCAAAATAAAAAGAACAAGGGCATAGCGTGTGCAAAATAAAAAGAACAAGGGCCTAGCGTGTGCAAAATATAAAGAACATTGGCCTAGCGTGTGCAAAATTGCAAGAATAAGGGCCAAGCGTGTGCAAAATTGCAAGAACAAGGGCCTAGCGAGTGCAAAATAGCAAGAGCAAGGGCCTGGCGTGTGCAAAAAATCAAGAACAAGGGCCTAGCGTTCGCGAAATTGCAAGAACAAGAGCCCAGCGTGTGCAAAATAAAAAGAACAAGAGTCTAGCATGTGCAAAATTGCAAGAACAAGGGCCTAGCGTGTGCAAAATAAAAAGAACAAAGGCATAGCGTGTGCAAAATAGCAAGAACAAGAGCCTAGCGTGTGCAAAATAAAAAGAACAAGGGCCTAGCGTGTGCAAAATAAAAAGAACAAGGGCCTAGCGTTTGCAAAATTGCAAGAACAAGG
>CANXME010001152.1:0-49716 GCA_948144175.1 Closterium sp. NIES-65 | reverse complement strand
GGAGAATGGGGCGGGGTGATGGAAAGAGGGAGAATGGGGCGGGGTGATGGAAAGCGGGAGAATTGGGCGGGGTGATGGATAGAGGGAGAATGGGGTAGGGTGATGGAAAGAGGGAGAATGGGGCGGGGTGATGGAAAGCGGGAGAATTGGGCGGGGTGATGGATAGAGGGAGAATGGGCAGGTTGATGGAAAGAGGGAGAATGGGGCGGGGTGATGGAAAGCGGGAGAATGGGGCGGGGTGATGGAAAGCGGGAGAATGGGGCGGGGTGATGGAAAGCGGGAGAATGGAGCGGGGTGATGGAAAGAGGGAGAATGGGGCGGGCTGATGGAAAGAGGGAGAATGGGGCGGGGTGATGGAAAGCGGGAGAATGGGGCGGGGTTATGGAAATCGGGAGAATGGGGCAAGGTGATGGAAAGGAGGGACATTGGGGCGGGGTGATAGAAAGCGGGAGAATGTGGCGGTGTGATGGAAAGCGGGAGAAGGGGGTGGGGTTATGGGAAGCGGGAGAATGGGGCGCGGTGATGGAAAGCGGGAGAAGGGGCATGGTGATGGAAGGAGGGAGAATGGGGCGGGGTGATGGAAGGAGGGAGAATGGGGCGGGGTGATGGAAAGCGGGAGAATGGGGCGGGGTGATGGAAGGAGGGAGAATGGGGCGGGGTGATTGAAAGCGGGAGAATGGGGCGGGGTGATGGAAAGCGGGAGAATTGGGCGGGGTGATGGAAAGCGGGAGAATGGGGCTGGGTGATGGAAAGCGGGAGAATGGGGCGGGGTGATGGAAAGCGGGAGGATGGGGCGGGGTGATGGAAGGAGGGAGAGTGGGGTGGGGTGATGGAAAGCGGGAGATTGGGGCAGGGTGATGGAAAGCTGGAGAATGGGGCGGGGTGATGGAAAGCGGGAGAATGGGGCGGGGTGATGGAAGGAGGGAGAATGGGGCGGGGTGATGGAAGGAGAGAGAAGGGGGCGGGGTGATGGAAAGTGGGAGAATGTGGCTGGGTGATGGAAAGCGGGAGAACGGGGTGGGGTTATGGGAAGCGGGAGAATGGCGCGGGGTGATGGAAAGCGGGAGAATGGGGCGGGGTGATGGAAGGAGGGAGAATGGGGCGGGGTGATGGAAGGAGGGAGAATGGGGCGGAGTGATGGAAAGCAGGAGAATGGGGCGGGGTGATGGAAGGAGGGAGAATGGGGCGGGATGATGGAAAGCGGGAGAATGGGGCAAGGTGATGGAAAGCGGGAGAATGGGGCGGGGTGATGGAAAGCGGGAGAATGGGGCGGGGTGATGGAAATCGGGAGAATGGGGCGAGGTGATGGAAAGCGAGAGAATGGGGCGGGTTGATGGAAGGAGGGAGAATGGGGCGGGGTGATAGAAAGCGGGAGAATGTGGCGGGTGATGGAAAGCAGGAGAAGGGGGTGGGGTTATGGGAAGCGGGAGAATGGGGCGGGGTGATGGAAAGCGGGAGAATGGGGCGGGGTGATGGAAGGAGGGAGAATGGGGCGGGGTGATGGAAGGAGGGAGAATGGGGCGGGGTGATGGAAAGCGGGAGAATGGGGCGGGGTGATGGAAGGAGGGAGAATGGGGCGGGGTGATGGAAAGCGGGAGAATGGGGCAGGGTGATGGAAAACGGGAGAATGGGGCTGGGTGATTGAAAGCGGGAGAAGGGGGCGGGGTGATGGAAAGTGGGAGAATGGGGCGAGGTGATGGAAGGAGGGAGTATGGGGTGGGGTGATGGAAAGCGGGAGATTGGGGCAGGGTGATGGAAAGCGGGAGAATGGGGCGGGGTGATGGAAAGCGGGAAAATGGGGCGGGGTGATGGAAAGCGGGAGAATGGGGCGGGGTGATGGAAAGCGGGAGAATGGGGCGGGGTGATGGAAGGAGGGATAATGCGGCGGGGTGATGGAAGGAGGGAGAATGGGGCGGGGTGATGGAAAGTGGGAGAATGGGTCGGGGTGATGGAAAGCGGGAGAATGGGGCGGAGTGATGGAAAGCGGGAGAACGGGGCGGGGTGATGGAAAGCGGGAGAACGGGGCGGGGTGATGGAAAGCGGGAGAATGGGGCAGGGTGATGGAAAGCGGGAGAATGGGGCAGGGTGATGGAAAGCGGGAGAATGGGGCGGGGTGATGGAAAGCGGGAGAATGGGGCGGGGTGATGGAAAGCGGGAGAATGGGGCGAGGTGATGGAAAGCGGGAGAATGGGGCGGGTGATGGAAAGGGGGAGAATGGGGCGGGGTGATGGAAGGAGGGAGAATGGGGAGGGGTGATGGAAAGCGAGGGAATGGGGCGGGATGATGGGAAGCGGAAGAATGGGGTGGGGTGATGGAAAGCGGGAGAATGAGGCGGGGTGATGGAAAGCGGGAGAATGGGGCGGGCTGATGGAAAGCGGGAGAATGGGGCGGGGTGATGGAAGGAGGGAGAATGGGGTGGGGTGATGGAAGGAGAGAGAAGGGGGCGGGGTGATGGAAAGTGGGAAAATGTGGCGGGGTGATGGAATGCGGGAGAATGGGGTGGGGTTATGGGAAGCGGGAGAATGGGGCGTGGTGATGGAAAGCGGGAGAATGGGGCGGGGTGATGGAATGAGGGAGAATGGGGCCGGGTGATGGAAGGAGGGAGATTGGGGCGGGGTGATGGAAGGAGCGAGAATGGGGCGGAGTGATGGAAAGCGGGAGAATGGGGCGGGGTGATGGAAAGGGGGAGAATGGGGCGGGGTGATGGAAAGCAAGAGAAAAGGGGCGGGGTGATGGATGGAGGGAGAATGGGGAGGGGCGATGGAAAGTGGGGGAATGGGGCGGGATGATGGGAAGCGGAAGAATGGGGCGGGGTGATGGAAAGCGGGAGAATGGGGTGGGGTGATGGAAAGCGGGAGAATGGGGCGGGGAGATGGAAAGCGGGAGAATGGGGCGGGGTGATGGAAAGCGGGAGAATGGGGCGGGCTGATGAAAAGCGGGAGAATGGGGCGGGGTGATGGAAGGAGGGAGAATGGGGCGGGGTGATGGAAGGAGAGAGAAGGGGGCGGGGTGATGGAAAGTGGGAGAATGTGGCAGGGTGATGGAAAGCGAGAGAATGGGGCGGGGTGATGGAAAGCGGGAGAATGGGGCGGGGTGATGGAAGGAGGGAGAATGGGGCGGGGTGATAGAAAGCGGGAGAATGTGGCGGGGTGATGGAAAGCGGGAGAATGGGGTGGGGTTATGGGAAGCGGGAGAATGAGGCGGGGTGATGGAAAGCGGGAGAATGGGGCGGGGTGATGGAAGGAGAGAGAATGGGGCGGGGTGATGGAAGGAGGGAGAATGGGGCGGGCTGATGGAAAGCGGGAGAATGGGGCGGGGTGATGGAAGGAGGGAGAATGGGGCGGGGTGATGTAAGGAGGGAGAATGGGGTGGGGTGATGGAAAGCGGGAGAATGGGGCGGGGTGATGGAAAGCGGGAGAATGGGGCAGGGTGATGGAAAGCAGGAGAATGGGGCGGGGTGATGGAAAGCGGGAGAATGGGGCGGGGTGATGGAAGGAGGGAGAATGGGGCGGGGTGATGGAAAGCAGGAGATTGGGGCAGGGTGATGGAAAGCGTGAGAATGGGGCGGGGTGATGGAAAGCGAGAGAATGGGGGTGGGTGATGGAAAGCGGGAGAATGGGGTGAGGTGATGGAAAGCGGGAGAAAGGGGCGGGGTGATGGAAGGAGGGAGAATGAGGCGGGGTGATGGAAGGAGGGAGAATGGGGCGGGGTGATGGAAAGCGGGAGAATGGGGCGGGGTGATGGAAAGCGGGAGAATGGGGCGAGGTGATGGAAAGCAGGAGAATGGGGCGGGTGATGGAAAGCGGAAGAATGGGGCGGGGTGATGGAAGGAGGGAGAATGGGGAGGGGTGATGGAAAGCGGTGGAATGGGGCGGGATGATGGGAAGCGGAGGAATGGGGCGGGGTGATGGAAAGCAGGAGAATGGGGCGGCGTGATGGAAAGCGGGAGAATGGGGCGGGGAGATGGAAAGCGGGAGAAAGAAGCGGGGTGATGGAAAGCGGGAGAATGGGGCGGGCTGATGGAAAGCGGGAGAATGGGGCGGGGTGATGGAAGGAAGGAGAATGGGGCGGGGTGATGGAAGGAGAGAGAAGTGGGCGGGGTGATGGAAAGTGGGAAAATGTGGCGGGGTGATGGAAAGCGGGAGAATGGGGTGGGGTTATGGGAAGCGGGAGAATGGGGCGGGGTGATGGAAAGCGGGAGAATGGGGCGGGGTAATGGAATGAGGGAGAATGGGGCGGGGTGATGGAAGAAAGGAGAATGGGGCGGGGTGATGGAAAGCGGGAGAATGGGGCGGGGTGATGGAAGGAGGGAGAATGGGGCGGGGTGGTGGAAAGCGGGAGAATGGGGCGGCGTGATGGAAAGCGGGAGAATGGGGCGGGGTGATGGAAAGCGAGAGAATGGTGCAGGGTGATGGAAGGAGGGAGAATGGGGAGGGGTGATGGAAAGCGGCGGAATGGGGCCGGATGATGGGAAGCGGAAGAATGGGGCGGGGTGATTGAAAGCGGGAGAATGGGGCGGGGTGATGGAAAGCGGGAGAATGGGGCGGGGAGATGGAAAGCGGGAGAAAGGGGAGGGGTGATGGAAAGCGGGAGAATGGGGTGGGCTGATGGAAAGCGGGAGAACGGGGCGGGGTGATGGAAGAAGGGAGAATGGGGCGGGGTGATGGAAGGAGAGAGAAGGGGGCGGGGTGATGGAAAGTGGGAGAATGTGGCGGGGTGATGGAAAGCGGGAAAATGGGGTGGGGTTATGGGAAGCAGGAGATTGGGGCGGGGTGATGGAAAGCGGGAGAATGGGGCGGGGTGATGGAAGGAGGGAGAATGGGGTGGCGCGATGGAAGGAGGGAGAATGGGGCGGAGGGATGGAAAGCGGGAGAATGGGGCGGGGTGATGGAAGGAGGGAGAATGGGGCGGGGTGATGAAAAGCGGGAGAATGGGGCGGGGTGATGGAAAGAGGGAGAATAGGGCGGGGTGATGAAAACCGGAAGAATGGGGCACGGTGATGGAAAGAGAGAGAATGGGGCGGGGTGATGGAAAGAGGGTTAATGGGGCGGGGTGATGGAAAGCGGAAGAATGGGGCGGGGCGATGGAAAGCGGGAGAATGGGCCGGGGTGATGGAAAGCGGGAGAATGGGGCAGGGTGATGGAGCGGGAGAATGGGGCGGGGTGATGGAAAGCGGGAGAATGGGGCGCGGTGATGGAAAGAGGGAGAATAGGGCGGGGTGATGGAAAGAGGGAGAATGGGGCGGGGTGATGAAAAGAGGGAGAATGGGTCGTGGTGATGGAAAGCGGGAGAATAGGGCAGGGTGATGGAAAGCGGGAGAATGGGGTGGGGTGATGGAAAGCGGGAGAATAGGGCGGGGTGATGGAAAGCAGGAGAATGGGGCGGGGTGATGGAAAGTGGGAGAATGGGGCGGGGTGATGGAAAGCGGGAGAATGGGGCGGGGTGATAGAAAGCGGGAGAATGGGGCAGGGTGATGGAAAGCGGGAGAATGGGGCAGGGTGATGGAAAGCGGGAGAATGGGGCAGGGTGGTGGAAAGCGGGAGAATGGGGCGGGCTGATGGAAAGAGGGGGAATGGAGCGGGGTGATGGAAAGAGGGAGAATGGGGAGGGGTGATGGAAAGCGGGAGAATGGGGCGGGGTGATGGAAAGTGGGAGAATGGGGCGGGGTGATCGAAATAGGGAGAATGGGGCGGGGTGATAGAAAGCAGGAGAATGGGGCGGGCTGATGGAAAGAGGGGGAATTGGGCGGGGTGATGGAAAGCGGGAGAATGGGGCGAGGTGATGGAAAGCGGGAGAATGGGGCGGGGTGATGGAAGGCGGGAGAATGGGGTGGGGAAATGGAAAGAGGGAGAAAGGGGCGGGTGATGAAAAGAGGGAGAATGGGGCGGGGTGATGGAAAGCGGGAGAATGGGGCGGGGTGATGGAAAGCGGGAGAATGGGGCGGGGTGATGGAAAGCGGGAGAATGGGGCGGGGTGATGGAAAGCGGGAGATTGGGGCGGGGTGATGGAAAGAGGAAGATAGGGGCGGGGTGATGGAAAGCGGGAGAATGGGGCGAAGTGATGGAAAGCGGGAGAATGGGGCGGGGTGATGGAAAGCGGGAGAATGGGGCAGGGTGATGGAAAGCGGGAGAATGGGGCGGGGTAATGGAAAGCGGGAGAATGGGGCGGGGTGATGGAAAGCGGGAGCATGGGGCGAGGTGATGGAAAGCTTGAGAATGGGGCGGGGTGATGGAAAGCGGGAGAATGGGGCGGGGTGATGGAAAGCGGGAAAATGGGGTGGGGTGATGGAAAGCGGGATAATGGGGCTGGGTGACGGAAAGCGGGAGAATGGGGCGGGGTGATGGAAAGAGGGAGAATAGTGCGGGGTGATGGAAAGCGGGAGAATGGGGCGGGGTGATGGAAAGCGGGAGAATGGGACGATGTGATGGAAAGCTGGAGAATGGGGCGGGGTGACGGAAAGGGTTTAGGGTTTAGGGTTTCCCGTTTTCCACCACACCGCGCCATTCTCCCGCTTTCCATCACCCCGCTCCATTCTCCCTCTTTCCATCACCCCGACCCATTCTCCCTCTTTCCATCACCCCGCCCCATTCTCCCCCAATCCATCACCCCGCCCCATTTTCACTCTTTCCATCACCCCGTCCCATTCTCCCGCTTTCCATCACCCCGCCCCATTCGCCCGCTTTCCATCACCCCGCTCCATTCTCCCGCTTTCCAACACCCCACCCAATTCTCCCTCTTTCCATCACCCCTCCCCATTCTCCCTCTTTCAATCACCCAGCCCCATTCTCCCGCTTTCCATCACCCCACCCCATTCTCCCTCTTTCCATCACCGCGCCCCATTCTCCCTCTTTCCATCACCCCGCCCCAATTCTCGCTTTCCATCACCCCGCCCCATTCTCCCATTTTCCATCACACCGCCCCATTCTCCCGCTTTCCATCACCCCGCTCCATTCTCCCGCTTTCCATCACCCCTCCCCTTTCTCCCGCTTTCCATCTCCCCGCCCCATTCTCCCGCTTTCCATCACCCCGCCCCATTCTCCCTCTTTCCATCACCCCGCCCCATTCTCCCCCAATCCATCACCCCGCCCCATTTTCACTCTTTCCATCACCCCGTCCCATTCTCCCGCTTTCCATCACCCTGCCCCATTCTCCCGCTTTCCATCACCCCGCTCCATTCTCCCGCTTTCCAACACCCCACCCAATTCTCCCTCTTTCCATCACCCCTCCCCATTCTCCCTCTTTCCATCACCCAGCCCCATTCTCCCGCGTTCCATCACCCCGCCCCATTCTCCCTCTTTCCATCATCGCGCCCCATTCTCCCTCTTTCCATCACCCCGCCCCATTCTCTCGCTTTCCATCACCCCGCCCCATTCTCCCGTTTTCCACCACACCGCCCCATTCTCCCGCTTTCCATCACCCCGCTCCATTCTCCCGCTTTCCATCAGCCCGCCCCATTCTCCCTCCTTCCACCACCCCGCCCCTTTCTCCCGCTTTCCGTCACCCCGCCCCATTCTCCCGCTTCCCATCACCCCACCCCATTCTTCCGCTTTCCATCACCCCGCCCCATTCTCCCTCCTTCCATCACCCCGCCCCATTCTCTCTCCTTCCATCATGCCGCCCCATTCTCGGCTTTCCAACACCCCGCCCCATTCTCCCGCTTTCCATCACCCCGCCCCAATCTCCCGCTTTCCATCACCCCGCCTCATTCTCCCGCTTTCCATCACCCCGCCCCATTCTCCTACTTTCCATCACCCCGCCCCAAACTCCTGCTTTCTATCACCCTTCCCCATTCTCCCTCCTTCCATCACCCCGCCCCATTCTCCCGCTTTCCATCACCCCGCCCCATTCTCCCGCTTTCCATCATCCCGCCCCATTCTCCCTCCTTCCATCACCCCGCCCTATTCTTCCGCTTCCCATCATCCCGCCCCATTCCCCCGCTTTCCATCACCCTGCCCATTCTCCCGCTTTCCATCACCACGCCCCATTCTCCCTCTTTCCACCACCCCACCCCATTCTCCCTCTTTCCATCACCCCGCCCCATTCTCCCTCTTTCCATCACCCCGCTCCATTCTCCCGCTTTCCATCACCCCGCCCAATTCTCCCTCTTTCCATCACCCCTCCTCATTCTCCCTCTTTCCATCACCCGCCCCATTCTCCCGCTTTCCATCACCTCGCCCCATTCTCCCGCTTTCCATCACCCCGCCCCATTCTTTT
Organism: Closterium sp. NIES-65; assembly: GCA_948144175.1. Lineage (NCBI taxonomy): Eukaryota > Viridiplantae > Streptophyta > Zygnematophyceae > Desmidiales > Closteriaceae > Closterium > Closterium sp. NIES-65. The sequence goes on along the minus strand of CANXME010001152.1, from coordinate 41,502 downwards.
GCTTTCCATCACCCCGCCCCATTCTCCCGCTTTCCATCATTCTGCCCCATTCAACCGCTTTCCATCACCCCGCCCCATTCTCCCGCTTTCCATCACCCCGCCCCATTCTCCCGCTTTCCATCACCCCGCTCCATTCTCCCGCTTTCCATTACCCCGCCCCATTCTCCCGCTTTCCATCACCCCGCCCCATTCTCCCGCTTTCCATCACTCCGCCCCATTCTCCCGCTTTCCATCACCTCGCCCCATTCTCCCTCCTTCCATCACCCTGCCTCATTCTCCCTCCTTCCATCACCTCGCCCCATTCTCCCGCTTTCCATCACCCCGCCCCATTCTCCCGCTTTCCATCACCCCGCCCCATTCTCCCTCTTTCCATCACCCCGCCCCATTCTCCCGCTTTCCATCACCCCGCCCCATTCTCCCTCTTTCCATCACCCCGCCCCATTCTCCCGCTTTCCATCACCCCGCCCCATTCTCCCTCTTTCCATCACCCCGCTCCATTCTCCCGCTTTCCATCACCCCGCCCAATTCTCCCTCTTTCCATCACCCCTCCTCATTCTCCCTCTTTCCATCACCCGCCCCATTCTCCCGCTTTCCATCACCTCGCCCCATTCTCCCGCTTTCCATCACCCCGCCCCATTCTTTTGCTTTCCATCACCCCGCCCCATTCTCCCGCTTTCCATCATCCTGCCCCATTCAACCGCTTTCCATCACCCCGCCCCATTCTCCCGCTTTCCATCACCCCGCCCCATTCTCCCGCTTTCCATCACCCCGCTCCATTCTCCCGCTTTCCATTACCCCGCCCCATTCTCCCGCTTTCCATCACCCCGCCCCATTCTCCCGCTTTCCATCACTCCGCCCCATTCTCCCGCTTTCGATCACCACGACCCATTCTCCCACTTTCCATCACCCCGCCCCATTCTCCCTCCTTCCATCACCCTGCCTCATTCTCCCTCCTTCCATCACCTCGCCCCATTCTCCCGCTTTCCATCACCCCGCCCTATTCTCCCGCTTTCCATCACCCCGCCCCATTCTCCCGCTTTCCATCACCCTGCCCCAATCTCCCGCTTTCCATCACCCCGCCCCATTCTCCCTCCTTCCATCACCCCGCCCCATTCTCCCGCTTTCCATCACCCCGCCCCATTCTCCTGCTTTCCATCACCCCGCCCCATTCTACCGCTTTCCATCACCTTGCCCCATTCTCCCGCTTTCCATCACCCCACCCCATTCTCCCGCTTTCCATCACCCCTCCCCATTCTCCCTCCTTCTATCACCCCGCCCCATTCTCCAGCTTTCCATTACCCGCCCCATTCTCCCGCTTTCCATCACCTCGCCCCATCTCCCGCTTTCCATCACCCCGCCCCATTCTCCTGCTTTCCATCACCCCGCTCCATTCTCCCGCTTTCCATCACTCCGCCCCATTCTCCCGCTTTCCATCACCCCGCCCCATTCTCCTGCTTTCCATCACCCCTCCCCATTCTCCCTCCTTCCATCACTCCGCCTCATTCTCCCTCCTTCCATCACCCCCCCCCATTCTCCCGCTTTCCATCACCCCGCCCCATTCTCCCGCTTTCCATCACCCAGCCCCATTCTCCCACTTTCCATCACCCCGCCTTATTTTCCCGCTTTCTATCACTCCGCCCCATTGTCATGCTTTCCATCACCATGCCCCAATCTCCCGCTTTCCATCACCCCGCCCCATTCTCCCTCCTTCCATCACCCCGCCCCATTCTCCCGCTTTCCATCACCCCGCCAGATTCTCCCGCTTTCCATAACCCCGCCTCATTCTCCCTCCTTCCATCACCCGCTCCATTCTCCCTCCTTCCATCACCCCGCCCCATTCTCCCTCCTTCCATCACCCCGTCCCATTCTCCCGCTTTCCATCAGCCCACCCCATTCTCCCGCTTTCCATCACCCCGCCCCATTCTCCCGCTTTCCATCACCCCGCCCCATTCTCCCGCTTTCCATCACCCCGCCCCATTCTCCCGCTTTCCATCACCCCGCCCCATTCTCCCGCTTTCCATCACCCTGCCCCATTCTCCCGCTTTCCATCACCCCGCCCCATTCTCCCTCCTTCCATCACCCTGCCCCATTCTCCCGCTTTCTGTCACCCCGCCCCATTCTCCCGCTTTCCATAACCCCGCCCCATTCTCCCGCTTTCCATCACCCCGCCACATTCTCCCACTTTCCATCACCCCGCCCCATTCTCCCTCCTTCCATCACCCCGCACCATTCTCCCTCCTTCCATCACCCCGCCCCATTCTCCCTCCTTTGATCACCCCGCCCCATTCTCCCGCTTTCCATCAGCCCTCCCCATTCTCCCGCTTTCCATCACCCCGCCCCATTCTCTCGCTTTTCATCACCCCAACCCATTCTCCCGCTTTCCATCACCACGCCCCCTTCTCCCTCCTTCCATCACCCCGCCCCATTCTCCCTCCTTCCATCACCCCGCCCCGTTCTCCCACTTTCTATCAGCCCGCCCCATTCTCCCGCTTTCCATCACCCCGCCCCTTTCTCCCGCTTTCCATCTCCCCACCCCATTCTCCCGCTTTCCATCACCCCGCCCCATTCTCCCGCTTTCCATCAGCCCGCCCCATTCTCCCACTTTCCATCACCCCGCCCCATTCTCCCTCCTTCCATCACCCCGCCTCATTCTACCTCCTTCCATCACCCCGCCCCATGCTCCCGCTTTCCATCACCCCGCCCCATTCTCCCGCTTTTCATCACCCCGCCCAATTCTCCCGCTTTCCATCACCCTGCCCCATTCTCCCGCTTTCCATCACCCCGCCCCATTCTCCCTCCTTCCATCACCCCGCCCCATTCTCCCATCACCCCGCCCCATTCTCCCGCTTTCCATCACCACGCCCCATTCTCCCGCTTTCCATCACCCCACCCCATTCTCCCGCTTTCCATCACTCCGCCCCATTCTCCCGCTTTCCATCACCCCGCCCCATTCTCCCGCTTTCCATCACCCCGCCCCATTCTTCTCCTTCCATCACCCCGCCCCATTCTCCCTCCATCCATCACCCTGCCCCATTCTCCCGCTTTCCGTCACCCCGCCCCATTCTCCCGCTTTCCATAACCCCGCCCCATTCTCCCGCTTTCCATCACCCCGCCACATTCTCCCACTTTCCATCACCCCGCCCCATTCTCCCTCCATCCATCACCCTGCCCCATTCTCCCGCTTTCCGTCACCCCGCCCCATTCTCCCGCTTTCCATAACCCCGCCCCATTCTCCCGCTTTCCATCAACCCGCCACATTCTCCCACTTTCCATCACCCCGCCCCATTCTCCCGCTTTCCATCACCCCGCCCCATTCTTCCGCTTTCCATCACCCCGCCCCATTCTCTCTCCTTTGATCACCCTGCCCCATTCTCCCGCTTTCCATCAGCCCTCCCCATTCTTCCGCTTTCCATCACCCCGCCCCATTCTCTCACTTTCCATCACCCCACCCCATTCTCCCGCTTTCCATCACCCCGCCCCCTTTTCCCTCCTTCCATCACCCCGCCCCATTCTCCCTCCTTTCATCACCCCGCCCCATTCTCCTACTTTCTATCAGCCCGCCCCATTCTCCCGCTTTCCATCTCCCCGCCCCATTCTCCCGCTTTCCATCACCCTGCCCCATTCTCCCGCTTTCCATCACCCCGCCCCATTCTCCCGCTTCCCATCATCCCGCCCCATTCCCCCGCTTTCCATCACCCCTCCCCATTCTCCCTCCTTCCATCACCCCGCCCAGTTCTCCCGCTTTCCATCACCCCGCCCCATTCACCCGCAATCCATTACCCACCCCATTCTCCCGCTTTCCATCACCCCGCCCCATCCTCCCGCTTTTCATCACCCCGCCCCATTCTCCCGCTTTCCAACACCCCGCCTCGTTCTCCCGCTTTCCATCACCCCGCCCCATTCTCCCGCTTTCCATCACCTCGCCCCATTCTCCCGCTTTCCATCACTCCGTCCCATTCTCCCGCTTTCCATCACCCCGCCCCATTCTCCCGCTTTCCATCAACCCGCCCCATTCTCCCTCCTTCCATCACCCCGCCTCATTCTCCCTCCTTCCATCACCCCGCCCCATTCTCCCGCTTTCCATCACCCCGCCCCATTCTCCCGCTTTCCATCACCCCGCCCCATTCTCCCGCTTTCCGTCACCCCGCCCCATTCTCCCGCTTTCCATCACCCCGCCCCATTCTCCCGCTTTCCATCACCCCGCCCCATTCTCCCGCTTTCCATCACCACGCCCCATTCTCCCTCCTTCCATCAACCCGCCCCATTCTACCGCTTTCCATCACCCCGCCCCATTCTCCCTCCTTCCATCACCCCGCCTCATTCTACCTCCTTCCATCACCCCGCCCCATGCTCCCGCTTTCCATCACCCCGCCCCATTCTCCCACTTTTCATCACCCCGCCCCATTCTCCCACTTTCCATCACCCCGACCCATTCTCCCGCTTTCCATCGACCCGCCCCATTCTCCCTCCTTCCATCACCCCGCCCCATTCTCCCGCTTTCCATCAGCCCACCCCATTCACCCGCTTTCCATCACACCGCCCCATTCTCCCGCTTTCCATCACCCCGCCCCATTCTCCCGCTTTCCATCACCCCGCCCCATTCTCCCATCACCCCGCCCCATTCTCCCGCTTTCCATCACCACGCCCCATTCTCCCGCTTTCCATCACCCCGCCCCATTCTCCCGCTTTCCATCACTCCGCCCCATTCTCCTGCTTTCCATCACCCTGCCCCATTCTCCTGCTTTCCATCACCCCGCCCCATTCTTCTCCTTCCATCACCCCGCCTCATTCTACCTCCTTCCATCACCCCGCCCCATTCTCCCGCTTTCCATCACCCCGCCCCATTCTCCCGCTTTCCATCACCCCGCCCCATTCTCTCGCTTTCCATCACCACGCCCCATTCTCCCGCTTTCCATCACCCCGCCCCATTCTCCCTCCTTCCATCACCCTGCCCCATTCTACCGCTTTCCATCACCCCGCCCCATTCTCCCGCTTTCCATCACCCCACCCCATTCTCCCTCCCTCCATCACCGCGCCCCATTCTCCCTTCTTCCATCACCCTGCCCCATTCTCCCTCTTTCCATCACCCTGCCCCATTCTCCCGCTTTCTATTACCCCACCCCATTCTCCCTCTTTCCATCACCCTGCCCCATTCTCCCGCTTTCTATCACCTAGCCCCATTCTCCCGCTTTCAATCATCCCGCTCCATTCTCCCCCTTTCGATCACCCCGCCCAATTCTCCCTCTTTCCATCACCCCTCCCCATTCTCCCTCTTTCCATCACCCCGCCCCATTCTCCCGCTTTCCATCACCCCGCCCCATTCTCCCTCTTTCCATCACCCCGCCCCATTCTCCCGCTTTCCATCACCCCGCCCCATTCTCCCTCTTTCCACCACCCCGCCCCTTTCTCCCTGTCTCCATCACCCCGCCCCATTCTCCCGTTTTCCATCACCCCAACCCATTCTCCCTCTTTCCATCACCCCGCCCCATTCTCCCTCTTTCCATCACCCCGCCCCATTCTCACTCTTTCCATCACCCCGCCCCATTCTCTCGCTTTCCATCACCCCGCCCCATTCTCCCTCTTTCCATCATCCCGCCCCATTCTCCCTCTTTCCATCACCCCGCCCCATTCTCCCGCTTTCCATTTCCGCGCCCTACTCTCCATCTTTCCATCATCCCGCCCCATTCTCCCGCCTTCAATCACCCACCCCCATTCTCCCTCTTTGGATCACCCCGCCCCATTGTCCCGCTTTCTATCACCCCGCCCCATTCTCCCGCTTTCCATCATCCCGCCCCATTCTCCCTCTTTCCATCACCCCGCCCTATTCTCCCGCTTTCCATCATCCCGCCCCATTTTCCCTCTTTCCATCACCCCGCCCCATTCTCCCGCTTTCCATCACCCTGCCCCATTCTCCCTCTTTCTATCACCCCTCCCCATTCTCCCGCTTTCCATCACCCCGCCCAATTCTCCCTCTTTCTATCACCCCTCCCCATTCTCCCTTTTTCCATCACCCCGCCGCATTCTCCCGCTTTCCATCACCCCCCCCCCCATTCTCCCTCTTTCCATCACCCCGCCCCATTCTCCCGCTTTCCATGACCCCGCCCCATTCTCCCGCTTTCCATCACCCCGCCCCATTCTCCCGCTTTCCATCACCCCTCCCCATTTTCCCTCTTTCCATCACCCCGCCCCATTCTCCCGCTTTCCATCACCCCGCCCTATTCTCCCTCTTTCTAACACCCCTCCCCATTCTCCCGCTTTCCATCACCCCGCCCAATTCTCCCTCATTCTATCACCCCTCCCCATTCACCCTCTTTCTATCACCCCGCCCCTTTCTCCCGCTTTCCATCACCCCGCCCCATTTTCCCTCTTGCCATCACCCCGCCCCATTCTCCCACTTTCTGTCACCCCGCCCCATTCTCCCGCTTTCCATCACCCCGCTCCATTCTCCCTCTTTCCGTCACCCCACCCCATTCTCCCGCTTTCCATCACCCCGCCCCATTCTCCCTCTTTCCATCACCCCGCCTTATTCTCCCGCTTTCCATCACCCCGCCCCATTCTCCCGCTTTCCATCACCCCGCTCTATTCTCCCGCTTTCCATCACCCCGCCCAAATCTCCCTCTTTCCATTACCCCTCCCCATTCTACCTCTTTCCATCACCCCGCCCCCCAATCTCCCTCTTTCCATCACCACGCCCCATTCTCCCGCTTTCCATCACCCAACCCCAATCTTCCTCTTTCCATCACCCCGCCCCATTCTCCCGCTTTCCATCACCCCGCCCCATTTTCCCTCTTTCCATCACCCCGCTCCATTCTCCCGCTTTCAATCACCCAGCCCAATTCTCCCTCTTCCCATCACCCCTCCCCATTCCCCCTCTTTCCATCACCCCGCCCCATTCTACCACTTTCTGTCACCCCGCCCCATTCTCCCGCTTTCCATCACCCCTCTCCATTCTCCCTCTTTCCATCACCCCGCCCCATTCTCCCTCTTTCCATCACCCCGCCCCATTCTCCCTCTTTCCATCACCCCGCCCCATTCTCCCTCTTTCCATCACTCCGCCCCATTCTCCCGCTTTCCATTACCGCGCCCCACTCTCTATCTTTTCATCACCCCGCCCCAATCTCCCGCTTTCCATCACCCCACCCCATTCTCCCTCCTTCCATCACCCCGCCCCATTCTCCCGCTTTCCATCACCCCGCCCCATTCTCCCGCTTTCCATCACCCAGCCCCATTCTCCCTCCTTCCATCACCCCGCTCCATTCTCCCTCTTTCCATCACTCCGCCCCATTCTCCCGCTTTCCATTACCGCGCCCCACTCTCTATCTTTCCATCACCCCGCCCCAATCTCCCGCTTTCCATCACCCCACCCCATTCTTCCTCCTTCCATCACCCCGCCCCATTCTCCCGCTTTCCATCACCCCGCCCCATTCTCCCGCTTTCCATCACCCCGCCCCATTCTCCCTCCTTCCATCACCCCGCCCCATTCTCCCTCCTTCCATCACCCCGCCCCATTCTCCCGCTTTCCATCACCCCGCCCTGTTCTCCCGCTTCCCATAACCCCACCCCCTTCTCCCGCTTTCCATCACCCCGCCACATTCTCCCGCTTTCTATCACCCCGCCCCATTCTCCCTCCTTCCATCACCCCGCCCCATTCTCCCCCTTTCCATCACCCCGCCCCATTCTCCCGATTTTTCATCCCGCCCCATTCTCCCGCTTTCCATCACCCTGCCCCATTCTCCCGCTTTCCATCAACCCGCCCCATTCTCCCGCTTACCATCATCCCGCCCCATTCTCCCTCCTTCCATCACCCCGCCCCATTCTCCCGCTTTCCATCACTCCGCCCCATTCTCCCTCCTTCCATCACCCCGCCCCATTCTCCCTCCTTCCATCACACCGCCCCATTCTCCCGCTTTCCATCACCCCGCCCCATTCTCCCGCTTCCCATAACCCCACCCCAGTCTCCCGCTTTCCATCAACCCGCCACATTCTCCCACTTTCCATCACCCCGCCCCCTTCTCTCTCCTTCCATCACCCCGCCCCATTCTCCCTCCTTCCATCACCCCGCCCCATTCTCCCGCTTTCCATCAGCCCGCCCCATTCTCCCGCTTTCCATCACCCCTCCCCTTTCTCCCGCTTTCCATCTCCCCGCTCCATTCTCCCGCTTTCCATCACCCCGCCCCATTCTCCCGCTTTCCATCACCCCGCCCCATTCTTCCGCTTCCCATCATCCCGCCCCATTCCCCCGCTTTCCATCACCCCTCCCCTTTCTTCCTCCTTCCATCACCCCGCCCCATTCTCTCGCTTTCCATCACCCCGCCACATTCTCCCGCTTTCCATCACCCCGCCCCATTCTCCCGCTTTCCATCACCCCGCCCCATTCTTCCTCCTTCCATCACCCCGCCCCATTCTCCCGCTTTCCATCACCCCGCCCCATTCTCCCGCTTTCCATCACCCCGCCCCATTCTCCCTCCTTCCATCACCCCGCCCCATTCTCCCTCCTTCCATCACCCCGCCCCATTCTCCCGCTTTCCATCACCCCGCCCTGTTCTCCCGCTTCCCATAACCCCACCCCCTTCTCCCGCTTTCCATCACCCCGCCACATTCTCCCGCTTTCTATCACCCCGCCCCATTCTCCCTCCTTCCATCACCCCGCCCCATTCTCCCCCTTTCCATCACCCCGCCCCATTCTCCCGATTTTTCATCCCGCCCCATTCTCCCGCTTTCCATCACCCTGCCCCATTCTCCCGCTTTCCATCAACCCGCCCCATTCTCCCGCTTACCATCATCCCGCCCCATTCTCCCTCCTTCCATCACCCCGCCCCATTCTCCCGCTTTCCATCACTCCGCCCCATTCTCCCTCCTTCCATCACCCCGCCCCATTCTCCCTCCTTCCATCACACCGCCCCATTCTCCCGCTTTCCATCACCCCGCCCCATTCTCCCGCTTCCCATAACCCCACCCCAGTCTCCCGCTTTCCATCAACCCGCCACATTCTCCCACTTTCCATCACCCCGCCCCCTTCTCTCTCCTTCCATCACCCCGCCCCATTCTCCCTCCTTCCATCACCCCGCCCCATTCTCCCGCTTTCCATCAGCCCGCCCCATTCTCCCGCTTTCCATCACCCCTCCCCTTTCTCCCGCTTTCCATCTCCCCGCTCCATTCTCCCGCTTTCCATCACCCCGCCCCATTCTCCCGCTTTCCATCACCCCGCCCCATTCTTCCGCTTCCCATCATCCCGCCCCATTCCCCCGCTTTCCATCACCCCTCCCCTTTCTTCCTCCTTCCATCACCCCGCCCCATTCTCTCGCTTTCCATCACCCCGCCACATTCTCCCGCTTTCCATCACCCCGCCCCATTCTCCCGCTTTCCATCACCCCGCCCCATTCTTCCTCCTTCCATCACCCCGCCCCATTCTCCCGCTTTCCATCACCCCGCCCCATTCTCCCTCCTTCCATCACCCCGCCCCATTCTCCCTCATTCCATCACCCCGCCCCATTCTCCCTCCTTCCATCACCCCGCCTCATTCTACCTCCTTCCATCACCCCGCCCCATGCTCCCGCTTTCCATCACCCCGCCCCATTCTCCCACTTTTCATCACCCCGCCCCATTCTCCCACTTTCCATCACCCCGACCCATTCTCCCGCTTTCCATCACCCCGCCCCATTCTCCCTCCTTCCATCACCCCGCCCCATTCTCCCGCTTTCCATCAGCCCACCCCATTCACCCGCTTTCCATCATTTGCCCCATTCTCCCGCTTTCCATCACCCCGCCCCATTCTCCCGCTTTCCATCACCCCGCCCCATTCTCCCATCACCCCGCCCCATTCTCCCGCTTTCCATCACCACGCCCCATTCTCCCGCTTTCCATCACCCCGCCCCATTCTCCCGCTTTCCATCACTCCGCCCCATTCTCCCGCTTTCCATCACCCTGCCCCATTCTCCTGCTTTCCATCACCCCGCCCCATTCTTCTCCTTCCATCACCCCGCCTCATTCTACCTCCTTCCATCACCCCGCCCCATTCTCCCGCTTTCCATCACCCCGCCCGATTCTCCCTCTTTCCATCACCCCGCCCCATTCTCTCGCTTTCCATCACCACGCCCCATTCTCCCGCTTTCCATCACCCCGCCCCATTCTCCCTCCTTCCATCACCCTGCCCCATTCTACCGCTTTCCATCACCCCGCCCCATTCTCCCGCTTTCCATCACCCCGCCCCATTCTCCCTCCCTCCATCACCGCGCCCCATTCTCCCTCCTTACATCACCCTGCCCCATTCTCCCTCTTTCCATCACCCTGCCCCATTCTCCCGCTTTCTATCACCCCACCCCATTCTCCCTCTTTCCATCACCCTGCCCCATTCTCCCGCTTTCTATCACCTAGCCCCATTCTCCCGCTTTCAATCATCCCGCTCCATTCTCCCCCTTTCCATCACCCCGCCCAATTCTCCCTCTTTCCATCACCCCTCCCCATTCTCCCTCTTTCCATCACCCCGCCCCATTCTCCCGCTTTCCATCACCCCGCCCCATTCTCCCTCTTTCCATCACCCCGCCCCATTCTCCCGCTTTCCATCACCCCGCCCCATTCTCCCTCTTTCCACCACCCCGCCCCTTTCTCCCTGTTTCCATCACCCCGCCCCATTCTCCCGTTTTCCATCACCCCAACCCATTCTCCCTCTTTCCATCACCCCGCCCCATTCTCCCTCTTTCCATCACCCCGCCCCATTCTCACTCTTTCCATCACCCCGCCCCATTCTCTCGCTTTCCATCACCCCGCCCCATTCTCCCTCTTTCCATCACCCCGCTCTATTCTCCCGGTTTCCATCACCTCGCCCAATTCTCCCTCTTTCCATTACCCCTCCCCATTCTACCTCTTTCCATCACCCCGCCCCCCAATCTCCCTCTTTCCATCACCACGCCCCATTCTCCCGCTTTCCATCACCCAACCCCAATCTCCCTCTTTCCATCACCCCGCCCTATTCTCCCGCTTTCCATCACCCCGCCCCATTTTCCCTCTTTCCATCACCCCGCCCCATTCTCCTTCGTTCCATCACCCCGCTCCATTCTCCCGCTTTCAATCACCCAGCCCAATTCTCCCTCTTTCCATCACCCCTCCCCATTCCCCCTCTTTCCATCACCCCGCCCCATTCTACCACTTTCTGTCACCCCGCCCCATTCTCCCGCTTTCCATCACCCCGCTCCATTCTCCCTCTTTCCATCACCCCGCCCCATTCTCCCTCTTTCCATCACCCCGCCCCATTCTCCCTCTTTCCATCACCCCGCCCCATTCTCCCTCTTTCCATCACTCCGCCCCATTCTCCCGCTTTCCATTACCGCGCCCCACTCTCTATCTTTCCATCACCCCGCCCCAATCTCCCGCTTTCCATCACCCAACCCCATTCTCCCTCCTTCCATCACCCCGCCCCATTCTCCCGCTTTCCATCACCCCGCCCCATTCTCCCGCTTTCCATCACCCAGCCCCATTCTCCCGCTTTCCATCACCCCGCCCCATTCTCCCGCTTTCCATCACCCCGCCCCATTCTCCCGCTTTCCATCACCCCGCCCCATTCTCCCTCCTTCCATCACCCCGCCCCATTCTCCCTCCTTCCATCACCCCGCCCCGTTCTCCCGCTTTCCATCACCCCGCCCTGTTCTCCCGCTTCCCATAACCCCACCCCCTTCTCCCGCTTTCCATCACCCCGCCACATTCTCCCGCTTTCTATCACCCCGCCCCATTCTCCCTTCTTCCATCACCCCGCCCCATTCTCCCTCTTTCCATCACTCCGCCCCATTCTCCCGCTTTCCATTACCGCGCCCCACTCTCTATCTTTCCATCACCCCGCCCCAATCTCCCGCTTTCCATCACCCCACCCCATTCTTCCTCCTTCCATCACCCCGCCCCATTCTCCCGCTTTCCATCACCCCGCCCCATTCTCCCGCTTTCCATCACCCCGCCCCATTCTCCCTCCTTCCATCACCCCGCCCCATTCTCCCTCCTTCCATCACCCCGCCCCATTCTCCCGCTTTCCATCACCCCGCCCTGTTCTCCCGCTTCCCATAACCCCACCCCCTTCTCCCGCTTTCCATCACCCCGCCACATTCTCCCGCTTTCTATCACCCCGCCCCATTCTCCCTCCTTCCATCACCCCGCCCCATTCTCCCCCTTTCCATCACCCCGCCCCATTCTCCCGATTTTTCATCCCGCCCCATTCTCCCGCTTTCCATCACCCTGCCCCATTCTCCCGCTTTCCATCAACCCGCCCCATTCTCCCGCTTACCATCATCCCGCCCCATTCTCCCTCCTTCCATCACCCCGCCCCATTCTCCCGCTTTCCATCACTCCGCCCCATTCTCCCTCCTTCCATCACCCCGCCCCATTCTCCCTCCTTCCATCACACCGCCCCATTCTCCCGCTTTCCATCACCCCGCCCCATTCTCCCGCTTCCCATAACCCCACCCCATTCTCCCGCTTTCCATCAACCCGCCACATTCTCCCACTTTCCATCACCCCGCCCCCTTCTCTCTCCTTCCATCACCCCGCCCCATTCTCCCTCCTTCCATCACCCCGCCCCATTCTCCCGCTTTCCATCAGCCCGCCCCATTCTCCCGCTTTCCATCACCCCTCCCCTTTCTCCCGCTTTCCATCTCCCCGCTCCATTCTCCCGCTTTCCATCACCCCGCCCCATTCTCCCGCTTTCCATCACCCCGCCCCATTCTTCCGCTTCCCATCATCCCGCCCCATTCCCCCGCTTTCCATCACCCCTCCCCTTTCTTCCTCCTTCCATCACCCCGCCCCATTCTCTCGCTTTCCATCACCCCGCCACATTCTCCCGCTTTCCATCACCCCGCCCCATTCTCCCGCTTTCCATCACCCCGCCCCATTCTTCCTCCTTCCATCACCCCGCCCCATTCTCCCGCTTTCCATCACCCCGCCCCATTCTCCCTCCTTCCATCACCCCGCCCCATTCTCCCTCATTCCATCACCCCGCTCCATTCTCCCGCTTTCCATCACCCCGCCCTATTCTCCCGCTTCCCATAACCCCACCCCATTCTCCCGCTTTCCATCACCCCGCCACATTTTCCCACTTTCCATCACCCCGCCCCCTTCTTTCTCCTTCCATCACCCCGCCCCATTCTCCCTCCTTCCATCACCCCGCCCCATTCTCCCGCTTTCCATCAGCCCGCCCCATTCTCCCGCTGTCCATCACCCCGCCCCATACTCCCGCTTTCCATCACTTAGCCTCATTCTCCAGCTTTCCATCACCCCGCCCCATTTTTCCTCTTTCCATCACCCCGCCCCATTCTCCCGCTTTCCATCACCCTGCCCCAATCTCCCGCTTTCCATCACCCCGCCCCATTCTCCCTCCTTCCATCACCCCGCCCCATTCTCCCGCTTTCCATCACCCCGCCCCATTCTCCCGCTTTCCATCACCCAGCCCCATTCTCCCGCTTTCCATCACCCCGCCCCATTCTCCCGCTTTCCATCACCCCGCCCCATTCTCCCGCTTTCCATCACCCCGCCCCATTCTCCCTCCTTCCATCACCCCGCCCCATTCTCCCGCTTTCCATCACCCCGCCCCACTCTCCCGCTTCCCATAACCCCACCCCATTCTCCCGCTTTCCATCACCCCACCAAATTTTCCCGTTTTCTATCACCCCGCCCCATTCTCCCTCCTTCCATCACCCCGCCCCATTCTGCCGCTTTCCATCACCCCGCCCCATTCTCCCGATTTCTGTCACCCCGCCCCATTCTCCCGCTTTCCATCACCCTCGCCTAGTCCAGGAGCTTGCCTGGTCCAGGAGCTTGCCTAGTCCAAGAGCTTGCCTGGTCCATGAGATTTCCTGGTCCAAGAGCTTGCCTGGTCAAGGAGCTTGCCTGATCTAGGAGCGTGCCTGGCCCATGAGCTTGCCTTGTCCAGGAGCTTGCCTTGTCCAGGAGCTTGCCTGGTCCACGAGCCTGCCTTGTCCAAGAGCTTGCAAGGTCCAAGAGTGTGCCTAGTCCAAAAGCGTGCCTGGCCCAGGAGCTTGCCTGGTCCAGGAGCTTGCCTGGTCGAGGAGCTTGCCTGGTCCAGGAGCTTGCCTGGTCGAGGAGCTTGCCTGGTCCAGGAGCTTGACTGGGCCAGGAGCGTGCATGGTCTAGGAGCTTGCCTGGTCTAGGAGCTTGCTTGGTCCAGAAGCCTACCTGGTCTAAGAGCTTGAGTGGTCCAAGAGCTTGCGTGGTCCACGAGCTAGCCTGGTCCAGGAGCTTGCTTGGTCAAGAAGCGTGCCTTGTCCAAAAGCTTGCGTGGTCCACGAACTTGGCTGGTCCAGGAGCATGCGTGGTCCAAGAGCTTGCCTGGTCAACGAGCTTGCCTGGTCCACGAGCTTGCATGTTCTTGAAGCTTGCCTGGTCCAGGAGCTTGCCTGGTCCAAGAGCTTGCCTGGTCTAGGAGCGTGCCTGCTCCAAGAGCTTGCCTGGTCTAGAAGCTTGCCTGTTCTAGGAGCTTGCCTGGTCCAGGAGCTTTCCAGGTCCAAGAGGTTAGCTGGTCCTGGAGCATGCCAGGTCCAGGAGCTTTCCTGGTCTAGGAGCTTGCTTGGTCTTGGAGCTTGCTTGGTCCAAGAGCTTGCCTGGTCCAAGAGCTCGCCTAGTCCAGGAGCTTGCCTGGTCCAGGAGCTTGCCTGGTCCAAGAGCTTGCCTGGTCCATGAGATTTCCTGGTCCAAGAGCTTGCCTGGTCCAAGAGCTTGCCTGATCTAGGAGCGTGCCTGGCCCAGGAGCTTGCCTTGTCCAGGAGCTTGCCTTGTCCAGGAGCTTGCCTGGTCCACGAGCTTGCCTGGTCCAAGAGCTTGCCTGGTCCAAGAGTGTGCCTAGTCCACGAGCGTGCCTGGCCCAGGAGCTTGCCTGGTCCAGGAGCTTGCCTGTTCGAGGAGCTTGCCTGGTCCAGGAGCTTGCCTGGTCGAGGAGCTTGCCTGGTCCAGGAGCTTGCCTAGGCCAGGAGCGTGCATGGCCTAGGAGCTTGCATGGTCCAGGAGCTTGCTTGGTCTAGAAGCCTACCTGGTCCAAGAGCTTGATTGGTCCAAGAGCTTGCGTGGTCCACGAGCTAGCCTGGTCCAGGAGCTTGCTTGGTCAAGAAGCGTGTCTGGTCCAAAAGCTTGCTTGGTCCACGAACTTGGCTTGTCCAGCAGCTTGCCTGGTCCAGAAGCTTGCTTGTTCTAGGAGCTTGCCTGGTCCAGGCAAGCTCCTGGTTCAGGCAAGCTCCTAGACCAGGCAAGCTCCTGGACCAGGCAAGCTCCGGGACCAAGCACGCTCTTGGACATAGCAAGCTCTTGGACAAGGCACGCTCCTAGAATGGGCAAGCTCCTGGACCAGGCAAGCTCTTAGACCAAGCAAGCTCTTGGACAAGGCAGGCTCGTGGACCAGGCACGCTCCTGGACCAGGTAAGCTCCTGGACGAGGCAAGCTCATGGACCAGGCAAGCTCCTGGACCAGGCAAGCTATTGGACCAGGCAAGCTCCTAGACCACGCAAGCTCCTGGACCAGGCAAGCTCTTGGGCCAGGCACGCTCGCGGATCAGACACGCTCTTGGACAAGGCAAGCTCTTGGACCAGGCAAGCTCGAGGACCAGGCACGCTCCTGGACCAGGCAAGCTCCTGGACAAGGCAAGCTCCTGGACCAGGCAATCTCCTGGACCAGGCACGCTCCTGGACCAGGCAAGCTCCTGGACCAGGCAAGCTCTTGGACGAGGAAATCTCGTGGACCAGGCAAGCTCTTGGACCAGGCAAGCTCCTGGACCAAGCAAGCTCCTGGACTAGGCGATCTCTTGGACTAGGCAAGCTCAAGGACCAAGCAAGCTCCTGGACCACGAAAGCTCCTGGACCAGGCATGCTCCTAGACCAGGTAAGCTCTTGAACCTGGAGAGCTCCTGGACGAGGCAAGCTCCTAGAACAGGCAAGCTTCTAGACCAGGCAAGCTCTTGGAGCAGGCACGCTCCTGGACCAGGCAAGCTCTAGGACCAGGCAAGCTCCTGGACCAGGCAAGTTTCTGGAACATGCAAGCTCGTGGACCATGCAAGCTCCTGGACCAGGCAAGCTCTTGGACCATGCATGCTCCTAGACCAGGCAAGCTCCTGGACCATGCAAGCTCGTGGACCAGGCATACTCGTGCACGAGGCAAGCTCGTGGACTAGGCACGCTCCTGGACCACGCAAGCTCCTGGACCACGCAAGCTCTTGGACCACGCACGCTCCTGGACAAAGCAAGCTCCTGGACCAGGCTAGCTCGTGGACCACGCACGCTATTGGATTAGGCACGCTCCTCGACCAGTCAAGCTCTTGGACTAGGCAGGCTTCTGGGCCAAGCAAGCTCCTGGACCAAGCAAGCTCCTGGACCATGCACGCTCCTGGACCAAGCATGCTCCTGGACCAGACAAGCTCCTCGACCAGGCAAGCTCCTGGACCAGGTAAGCTCTTGGACCAGGCAAGCTTCTGGGCCAGGCACGCTCGCGGACGAGGCACGCTCTTGGATCAGGCAAGCTCTTGGACCAGGCAAGCTCGTGGACCAGGCACGCTCCTGGACCAGGCAAGCTCCTGGACAAGGCAAGCTCCTGGACCAGGCAAGCTCATGGACCAGGCACGCTCTTGGACCAGGCAAGCTCCTGGACCAGGCAAGCTCTTGGACGAGGAAATCTCGTGGACCAAGCAAGCTCTTGGACCAGGCGAGCTCCTGGACCAAGCAAGCTCCTGGACTAGGCGAGCTCTTGGACTAGGCAAGCTCTTGGACCAGGCAAGCTCAAGGACCGAGCAAGCTCCTGGACCAGGAAAGCTCCTGGACCAGGCATGCTCCTGGACCAGGTAAGCTCTTGAACCTGGAAAGCTCCTGGACGAGGCAAGCTCCTAGAACAGGCAAGCTTCTAGACCACGCAAGCTCTTGGAGCAGGCACGCTCCTGGACCAGGCAAGCTCTTGGACCAGGCAAGCTCCAGGACCAGGCAAGCTTCTGGAACATGCAAGGTCGTGGACCATGCAAGCTCCTGGACCAGGCAAGCTCTTGGACCACGCATGCTCCTAGACCAGGCAAGCTTTTGGACCAGGCAAGCTCCGGGACTAAGCACGCTCTTGGACATAGCAAGCTCTTGGACCAGGCACGCTCCTGGAACGGGCAAGCTCCTGGACCAGGCAAGCTCTTAGACCAGGCAAGCTCTTGGACCAGGCAAGCTCGTGGACCAGGCACGCTCCTGGATCAGGTAAGCTCCTGGACCAGGCAAGCTCATGGACCAGGCAAGCTCCTGGACCAGGTAAGCTCCTGGACCAGGCAAGCTCCTGGACCAGGCAAGCTCCTGGACCAGGCAAGCTCCTGGGCCAGGCACGCTCGCGGACCAGGCACGCTCTTGGACCAGGCAAGCTCTTGGACCAGGCAAGCTCGTGGACCAGGCACGCTCCTGGACCAGGCAAGCTCCTGGACAAGGCAAGCTCCTGGACCAGGCAAGCTCCTGGACCAGGCACGCTCCTGGACCAGGCAAGCTCTTGGACCAGGCAAGCTCTTGGACGAGGCAAGCTCCTGGACCAAGCAAGCTCCTGGACTAGGCGATCTCTTGAACTAAGCAAGCTCCTAGACCAGGAAAGCTCCTGGACCAGGCATGCTCCTGGACAAGGTAAGCTCTTGAACCTGGAAAGCTCCTGGACGAGGCAAGCTCCTAGAACACGCAAGCTTCTAGACCAGGCAAGCTCTTGGAGCAGGCACGCCCCTGGACCAGGCAAGCTCTTGGACCAGGCAAGCTCCTGGACCAGGCAAGCTTCAAGAACATGCAAGCTCGTGGACCATGCAAGCTCCTGGAAGAGGCAAGCTCTTGGACCACGCATGCTCCTAGACCAGGCAAGCTCCTGGACCAGGCAAGCTCCGGGACCAAGCACGCTCTTGGACATAGCAAGCTCTTAGACCAGGCACGCTCCTGGAACGAGCAAGCTCCTGGACCAAGCAAGCTCTTAGACCAGGCAAGCTCTTGGACCAGGCAGGCTCGTGGACCAGGCACGCTCCTGGACCAGGAAAGCTCCTGGACCAGGCAAGCTCCTGGACCAGGCAAGCTCCTGGTCCAGGCAAGCTATTGGACCAGGTAAGCTCCTGGACCAGGTAAGCTCCTGGACCAGGCAAGCTCCTGGACCAGGCAAGCTCCTGGACCAGGCACGCTCCTGGACCAGGCACGCTCCTGGACCAGGCAAGCTCCTGGACCAGGCAAGCTCCTAGAAAAGGCAAGCTCCTGGACCAGGCAAGCTCCTAAACAAGGCAAGCTCCTGGACTAGGCAAGCTCCTCGATCGGGCAAGCTCCTGGACCACGCAAGCTCGTGGACCAGGCACGCTCGTGCACCAGGCAAGCTTGTGAACCAGGCACGCTCCTGGACCACGCAAGCTCCTGGACCAGGCAAGCTGCTGGACCACGCAAGCTCTTGGACCAGGCACGCTCATGGACCAGGCAAGCTTTTGGACCACGCAAGCTCCTTGGACCAGGCAGGCTTCTGGACCAAGCAAGCTCCTGGACCAGCCAAGTTCGTGGACCACGCAAGCTTTTGGACCAGGCACGCTTCTTGACCAAGCAAGCTCCTGGACCAGGCTAGCTCGTGGACCACGCAAGCTCTTGGACCAGACATGCTCCTCGACCAGTCAAGCTCTTCGACCCGGTAGGCTTCTGGACCAAGCAAGCTCTTGGACCAGGCAAGCTCCTAGACCATGCACGCTCCTGGCCCAGGCAAGCTCCTGGACCAGGCAAGCTCCTCGACCAGGCAAGCTCCTGGACCAGGGAAGCTCCTCGACCAGGCAAGCTCCTGGACCAGGCAAGCTCCTGGGCCAGGCACGCTTGTGGACCAGGCACACTCTTGGACCAGGCAAGCTCTTGGACCAGGCAGGCTCGTGGACCAGGCAAGCTCATCGACAAGGCAAGCTCCTGGACAAGGCAAGCTCCCGGGCCATGCACGCTCCTAGATCAGGCAAGCTCCTGGACCAGGCAAGCTCTTGGACCAGGAAAACTCGTGGACCAGGCAAGCTCTTGGACCAGGCAAGCTCCTGGACCAGGCAAGCACCTGGACTAGGCGAGCTCTTCGACCAGGCAAGCTCTTGGACCAGGCAAGCTCCAGGACCAAGCAAGCTCCTAGACCAGGAAAGCTCGTGGACCTGGAAAGCTCCTGGACCAGGCAAGCTCCTTAAACAGGCAAGCTTCTAGACCAGGCAAGCTCTGGGACCAGGCAAGCTCCTGGACCAGGCAAGCTTCAAGAACATACAAGCTCGTGGACCAGGCAAGCTCGTTGACCAAGCAAGCTCTTGGACCAGGCAAGCTCCCGGACAAGGCAAGCTCCTAGACCAGGCAAGCTCGTGGACCAGGCACTCTCCTGGACCAGGCAAGCTCCTGGACTAGGCAAGCTCCTGGACCAGGCAAGCTCCTAGACCAGGCAAGCTCCTGGACTAGGCAAGCTCCTAGACCAGGCAAGCTCATGGACAAGGCAAGCTCCTGGACGAGGCAAGCTCCTGGACGAGGCAAGCTCCTGGACCAGGCAAGCTCCTTGACCAAGCAAGCTCTTGGACAAGGCAAGCTCCTGGATCAGGCAAGCTCCTCGACCACTCAAGCTCCTGGACCAGGCACGCTCGTGGACCAAGCACGCTTCTGGACCACGCAAGCTCTTGGATCAGGCACGCTTCTGGACCAAGTAAGCTCCTGGACCAGGCAAGCTCCTGGACCACGCAAGCTCTTGGACCAGCCACGCTCCTCGACAAGGCAAGCTCTTGGACTTGGCAGGCTTCTGGACCAAGCAAGCTCCAGGACCACGCAGTCTCCTCGACCACGCATGCTCCTGGGCCAGGCAAGCTCCTAGACCAGGCAAGCTCCTAGACCAGGAAAGCTCTTGGACAAGGCAAGCTCTTGGACCAGGCAAGCTCTTGGACCAGGCAAGCTCCTGGACAAGGCAAGCTCCTATACCAGGCACGCTCGTGGACCAGGCACGCTCGTGGACCAAGCAGGCTCATGGACTAGGCACGCTCCTGGACCAGGCAAGCTCTTGGACCAGGAAGCTCCTGGACCAGGCAAGCTCCTGGACCAAGCACGCTCCTGGACCAGGCAAGCTCCTAGACCAGGCAAGCTCCTGGACCAGGCAAGCTCCTGGACCAGGCAAACTCCTGGACGAGGCACGCTCCTGGACCAGGCGAGATCCTGGACCAAGCACGCTCCTAGACCAGGCAAGCTCTTGGTCCAGGTAGGCTCGTGGACCAGGCAAGCTCCGGGACCAACCACGCTCTTGGACATAGCAAGCTCTTGGACCAGGCACGCTCCTGGAACGAGCAAGCTCCTGGACCAAGCAAGCTCTTAGACCAGGCAAGCTCTTGGACCAGGCAGGCTCGTGGACCAGGCACGCTCCTGGACCAGGAAAGCTCCTGGACCAGGCAAGCTCCTGGACCAGGCAAGCTCCTGGACCAGGCAAGCTATTGGACCAGGTAAGCTCCTGGACCAGGTAAGCTCCTGGACCAGGCAAGCTCCTGGACCAGGCAAGCTCCTGGACCAGGCACGCTCCTGGACCAGGCACGCTCCTGGACCAGGCAAGCTCCTGGACCAGGCAAGCTCCTAGAAAAGGCAAGCTCCTGGACCAGGCAAGCTCCTAAACAAGGCAAGCTCCTGGACTAGGCAAGCTCCTCGATCGGGCAAGCTCCTGGACCACGCAAGCTCGTGGACCAGGCACGCTCGTGCACCAGGCAAGCTTGTGAACCAGGCACGCTCCTGGACCACGCAAGCTCCTGGACCAGGCAAGCTCCTGGACCACGCAAGCTCTTGGACCAGGCACGCTCATGGACCAGGCAAGCTTTTGGACCACGCAAGCTCCTTGGACCAGGCAGGCTTCTGGACCAAGCAAGCTCCTGGACCAGCCAAGTTCGTGGACCACGCAAGCTTTTGGACCAGGCACGCTTCTTGACCAAGCAAGCTCCTGGACCAGGCTAGCTCGTGGACCACGCAAGCTCTTGGACCAGACATGCTCCTCGACCAGTCAAGCTCTTCGACCCGGTAGGCTTCTGGACCAAGCAAGCTCCTGGACCAGGCAAGCTCCTAGACCATGCACGCTCCTGGCCCAGGCAAGCTCCTGGACCAGGCAAGCTCCTCGACCAGGCAAGCTCCTGGACCAGGGAAGCTCCTCGACCAGGCAAGCTCCTGGACCAGGCAAGCTCCTGGGCCAGGCACGCTTGTGGACCAGGCACACTCTTGGACCAGGCAAGCTCTTGGACCAGGCAGGCTCGTGGACCAGGCAAGCTCCTCGACAAGGCAAGCTCCTGGACAAGGCAAGCTTCCGGGCCATGCACGCTCCTAGATTAGGCAAGCTCCTGGACCAGGCAAGCTCTGGGACCAGGCAAGCTCTGGGACCAGGCAAGCTCCTAGACCAGGCAAGCTCTGGGACCAGGCAAGCTCCTGGACCAGGCAAGCTTCAAGAACATACAAGCTCGTGGACCAGGCAAGCTCGTTGACCAAGCAAGCTCTTGGACCAGGCAAGCTCCCGGACAAGGCAAGCTCCTAGACCAGGCAAGCTCGTGGACCAGGCACTCTCCTGGACCAGGCAAGCTCCTGGACTAGGCAAGCTCCTGGACCAGGCAAGCTCCTAGACCAGGCAAGCTCCTGGACTAGGCAAGCTCCTAGACCAGGCAAGCTCATGGACAAGGCAAGCTCCTGGACAAGGCAAGCTCCTGGACGAGGTAAGCTCCTGGACCAGGCAAGCTCCTTGACCAAGCAAGCTCTTGGACAAGGCAAGCTCCTGGATCAGGCAAGCTCCTCGACCACTCAAGCTCCTGGACCAGGCACGCTCGTGGACCAAGCACGCTTCTGGACCACGCAAGCTCTTGGATCAGGCACGCTTCTGGACCAAGGAAGCTCCTGGACCAGGCAAGCTCCTGGACCACGCAAGCTCTTGGACCAGCCACGCTCCTCGACAAGGCAAGCTCTTGGACTTGGCAGGCTTCTGGACCAAGCAAGCTCCAGGACCAGGCAGTCTCCTCGACCACGCATGCTCCTGGGCCAGGCAAGCTCCTAGACCAGGCAAGCTCCTAGACCAGGAAAGCTCTTGGACAAGGCAAGCTCTTGGACCAGGCAAGCTCCTGGACCAGGCAAGCTCCTGGACAAGGCAAGCTCCTATACCAGGCACGCTCGTGGACCAGGCACGCTCGTGGACCAAGCAGGCTCATGGACTAGGCACGCTCCTGGACCAGGCAAGCTCTTGGACCAGGAAGCTCCTGGACCAGGCAAGCTCCTGGACCAAGCACGCTCCTGGACCAGGCAAGCTCCTAGACCAGGCAAGCTCCTGGACCAGGCAAGCTCCTGGACCAGGCAAACTCCTGGACGAGGCACGCTCCTGGACCAGGCGAGATCCTGGACCAACCACGCTCCTAGACCAGGCAAGCTCTTGGTCCAGGTAGGCTCGTGGACCAGGCACGCTCCTTGACCAGGCAAGCTCCTCGACCAGGCAAGCTCCTGGACCAGGCTAGCTCCTGGACCAGGCATGCTTCTGGACTAGGCAAGCTCCTAGACCAGACAAGCTCCTGGACCAGGCTAGCTCATGGACCAGGCAAACTCGTGGACCAGGCACGCTCCTCGACCAGGCAAGATCCTGGACCTAGCAAGCTCCTAGACCAGGCACGCTCCTGGACCAGGCAAGCTCTTGGACCAGGCAAGCTCCTAGACCACGCAAGCTCTCGGACCAGGCAAGCTCTTGGACCAGGCAAGCTCGTGGACAAGGCCAGCTCCTACACAAGGCAAGCTCGTGGACCAGGCCCGCTCCTGGACTAGGCAAGCTCCTGGACCAGGCAAGCTCCTGGAACAGGCAAGGTCCTAGACCAGGCAAGCTCCTAGACCAGGCAAGCTCAGGGACCAGGCAAGCTCCTGGACCATGCAAGCTCCTAGACTAGGCAAGCTCCTGGACCAGGCAAGCTCTTGGACCAGGCGGGCTCGTGGACCAGGTACGCTCCTGGACTGGGCAAGATCCTGGACCTGGCAAGCTCCTGGACCATGCAAGCTCTTGGACCATGCACGCTCCTGGACCAGACAAGCTCTTGGACCAGGCAGGCTCGTGGACCAGGCAAGCTCTTGGACCAGGCAAGCTCCTCCACCACGCAAGCTCCTGGACCAGGCACGCTCGTGGACCAGGCACGCTCCTTGACCACGCAAGCTCTTCTTCCAGGCACGCTCCTCGACCAGGCAAGCTCTTGGACCAGGCAGGCTTCTAAACCAAGCAAGCTCGTGGATCAGGCAAGCTCCTGGACCAGGCACGCTCCTGGACCAGGCAAGCTCCTAGACCTGGCAAGCTAATGGACCAGGAAAGCTCTTGGACCGGGCAAGCCCCTGGACCAGGCAAGCTCCTGGACAAGGCAAGCTCCTGGACCAGGCACGCTCGTGGACCAGGCACACTCTTGGTCCAGGCAAGCTCTTGGACCAGGCAGGCTCGTGGACCAAGCACACTCTTGGACTAGGCAAGCTCTTGGACCAGGCAAGCTCCTGAACAAGGCACGCTCCTGGACCACGCAGGCTCCTAGACCAGGCAAGCTCCTGGACCACGCAAACTCTTGGACCAGGCACGCTCCTGGACCAGGCAAGATCCTGGACCAGGCAAGCTTGGACCCGGCAAGCTCCTGGACAAGGCACGCTCCTGGACCAGGCAAGCTCCTAGACCAGGCAAGGTCGTGGACCAGGCAAGCTCCTAGACTAGGCAAGCTCGTGGACTAGGCACGCTCCTGGACCTTGGAAGCTTCTGGACCAGGCAAGCTCCTAAACCACGCAAGCTCTTGGACCAGGCAAGCTCTTGGACTAGGCAAGCTCGTGAACTAGGCAAGCTCCAGGACCAGGCAAGCTCGTGGACCAGGCACGCTCCTGGACCAGGCAAGCTCTTGGACCATGCAAGCTCCTGGACCAGGCAAGCTCTTGGACCAGGCAAGCTCTTGGACCAGGCAAGCTCCTGGACTAGGCAAGCTCCTGGACCAGGCAAGCTCGTGGACCAGGCAAGGTCCTGGACCAAGCAGGCTCATGGACCAGGCACGCTCCTGGACTCGGCAAGCTCCTGGACCTGGTAAGCTCCCGGACCACGCAAGCTCTTGGACCAGGCACGCTCCTGGACAAGGCAAGCTCTTGGACCAAGCAGGCTTCTGGAACAAGCAAGCTCCTGGACCAGGCAAGCTCTGGGACTAGGCAAGCTCCTGGACGAGGCAAACTCTTGGACAAGGCAAGCTCTTTGTCGAGGCAAGCTCTTGGACCAGGCATGCTTGTGGACCACGCAAGCTCCTAGACCAGGCAAGCTCATGAACCAGGCAAGCTCCTGGACCAGGCAAGCTCCTGGACCAGGCAAGCTCCTAGACTAGGCAAGCTCCTGGACCAGGCAAGCTCCGGGAATAGGCTGGCTCGTGAACAAGGCACGCTCCTGGACTGGGCAAGATCCTGGACCTGGCAAGCTCTAGGACCACGCAAGCTCTTGGACCATACATGCTCTTGGACCAGACAAGCTCTTGGACCAGGCAGGCTCGTGGACCAGGCAAGCTCTTGGACCAGGCAAGCTCCTGGATCAGGCAAGCTCCTCGACCACGCAAGCTCGTGGACCAGGCATGGTCGTGGACCAGGCACGCTCCTGGACTAGGCAAGCTCTTGATCAGGCACGCTTCTAGACCAAGCAAGCACCTGGACTAGGCAAGCTCCTGGACCACGCAAGCTGTTGGACGAGGCACGCTTCTAGACCAAGCAAGGTCCTGGACCAGGCAAGCTCCTGGACCAGGCACGCTCCTGGACCAGGCAAGCTCCTAGACCGGGCAAGCTCCTGGACCAGACAAGCTCCTGGACCAGGCAAGCCCCTAGACCAGGCACGCTCGTGGACCAGGCACGCTCTTGGTCCAGGCAAGCTCTTGGACCAGGCAGGCTCGTGGACCAGGCACACTCTTGGACGAGGCAAGCTCGTGGACCAGGCAAGCTCCTGAACAAGCCACGCTCCTGGACCACGCAAGCTCCTAGACAAGGCAAACTCCTGGACCAGGCAAGCTCCTGGACCAGGCAAACCCGTGGACCAGGCACGCTCCTGGACCAAGCAAGCTCTTGGACTAGGCAAGCTCCTGGACCAGGCAAGCTCCTAGACCAAGCAAGCTCCTGGACCAATCAAGCTCCTAGACCAGGCAAGCTCATGGAAAAGGCAAGCTCCTGGACCAGGCAAACTCGTGGACCAGGCACGCTCCTGGACCAGGCAAGATATTGGACTAGGCATGCTCCTAGACCAGGCAAGCTCCTAGACCAGGCAAGCTCCTGAACCAGGAAGGCTCGTGGACCAGGCAAGCTCTTGGACAAGGCAAGCTCCTGGACCAGGCAAGCTCTTTGACTAGGCTCGCTCCTGGACCACGCAAACTCCTAGAGTAGGAAAGCTCCTGGACTAGGCAAGCTTCTGGACCAAGCAAACTCGTGGACCAGGCTCGCTCCTGGACCAGGCAAGATCCTGGACCAGGCAACCTCCTAGACCACGCACGCTCCTGGACCTAGCAAGCTCCTGGACTAGGCAAGCTCCTGGACCACGCAAGCTCTTGGACCAGGCAAGCTCTTGGACCAGGCAAGCTCCCGGACAAGGCAAGCTCCTAGACCAGGCAAGCTCGTGGACCAGGCACTCTTCTGGACCAGGCAAGCTCCTGGACTAGGCAAGCTCCTGGACCAGGCAAGCTCCTAGACCAGGCAAGCTCCTGGACCAGGCAAGCTCCTAGACCAGGCAAGCTCATGGACAAGGCAAGCTCATGGACCAGGCAAGCTCCTGGACCAGGCAAGCTCCTGGACCAGGCAAGCTCCTTGACCAAGCAAGCTCTTGGACAAGGCAAGCTCCTGGATCAGGCAAGCTTCTCGACCACTCAAGCTCCTGGACCAGGCACGCTCGTGGACCAAGCACGCTTCTGGACCACGCAAGCTCTTGGATTAGGCACGCTTCTGGACCAAGTAAGCTCCTGGACCAGGCAAGCTCCTGGACCACGCAAGCTCTTGGACCAGCCACGCTCCTCGACCAGGCAAGCTCTTGGACTTGGCAGGCTTCTGGACCAAGCAAGCTCCTGGACCAGGCAGTCTCCTCGACCACGCATGCTCCTGGACCAGGCAAGCTCCTAGACCAGGCAAGCTCCTGGACCAGGAAAGCTCTTGGAACAGGCAAGCTCTTGGACCAGGCAAGCTCCTGGACCAGGCAAGCTCCTGGACAAGGCAAGCTCCTATACCAGGCACGCTCGTCGACCAGGCACGCTCGTGGACCAAGCAGGCTCATGGACTAGGCACGCTCCTGGACCAGGCAAGCTCTTGGACCAGGAAGCTCCTAGACCAGGCAAGCTCCTGGACCAAGCACCCTCCTGGACCAGGCAAGCTCCTAGACCTGGCAAGCTCCTGGACCAGGCAAGCTCCTGGACCAGGCAAACTCCTGGACGAGGCACGCTCCTGGACCAGGCGAGATCCTGGACCAAGCACGCTCCTAGACCAGGCAAGCTCCTTGTCCAGGTAGGCTCGTGGACCAGGCACGCTCCTTGACCAGGCAAGCTCCTGGACCAGGCAAGCTCCTGGACCAGGCAAGCTCCTGGACCAGGCACGCTTCTGGACTAGGCAAGCTCCTAGACCAGGCAAGCTCCTGGACCAGGCTAGCTCATGGACCAGGCAAACTCGTGGACCAGGCACGCTCCTGGACCACGCAAGATCCTGGACCTGGCAAGCTCCTAGACCAGGCACGCTCCTGGACCAGGCAAGCTCTTGGACCAGGCAAGCTCCTAGACCACGCAAGCTCTCGGACCAGGCAAGCTCTTGGACCAGGCAAGCTCGTGGACAAGGCCAGCTCCTACACAAGGCAAACTCGTGGACCAGGCCCGCTCCTGGACTAGGCAAGCTCCTGGACCATGCAAGCTCCTGGAACAGGTAAGGTCCTAGACCAGGCAAGCTCCTGGACCAGGCAAGCTCCTAGACCAGGCAAGCTCAGGGACCAGGCAAGCTCCTGGACCATGCAAGCTCCTAGACTAGGCAAGCTCCTGGACCAGGCAAGCTCTTGGACCAGGCGGGCTCGTGGACCAAGTACGCTCCTGGACTGGGCAAGATCCTGGACCTGGCAAGCTCCTGGACCATGCAAGCTCTTGGACCATGCACGCTCCTGGACCAGACAAGTTCTTGGACCAGGCAGGCTCGTGGACCAGGCAAGCTCTTGGACCAGGCAAGCTCCTCCACCACGCAAGCTCTAGGACCAGGCACGCTCGTGGACCAGGCACGCTCCTGGACTAGGCAAGCTCTTGGATCAGGCACGCTTCTGGACGAAGCAAGCTCCTGGACCAGGCAAGCTTCTTGACCACGCAAGCTCTTCTTCCAGGCACGCTCCTCGACCAGGCAAGCTCTTGGACCAGGCAGGCTTCTAAACCAAGCAAGCTCCTTGATCAGGCAAGCTCCTGGACCAGGCACGCTCCTGGACCAGGCAAGCTCCTAGACCTGGCAAGCTAATGGACCAGGAAAGCTCCTGGACCGGGCAAGTCCCTGGACCAGGCAAGCTCCTGGACAAGGCAAGCTCCTGGACCAGGCACACTCGTGGACCAGGCACACTCTTGGTCCAGGCAAGCTCTTGGACCAGGCAGGCTCGTGGACCAAGCACACTCTTGGACCAGGCAAGCTCTTGGACCAGGCAAGCTCCTGAACAAGGCACGCTCCTGGACCACGCAGGCTCCTAGACCAGGCAAGCTCCTGGACCACGCAAACTCTTGGACCAGGCACGCTCCTGGACCAGGCAAGATCCTGGACCAGGCAAGCTTGGACCCGGCAAGCTCCTGGACAAGGCACGCTCCTGGACCAGGCAAGCTCCTAGACCAGGCAAGGTCCTGGACCAGGCAAGCTCCTAGACTAGGCAAGCTCGTGGACTAGGCACGCTCCTGGACCTTGGAAGCTTTTGGACCAGGCAAGCTCCTAAACCACGCAAGCTCTTGGACCAGGCAAGCTCTTGGACTAGGCAAGCTCGTGAACTAGGCAAGCTCCAGGACCAGGCAAGCTCGTGGACCAGGCACGCTCCTGGACCAGGCAAGCTCCTGGACCATGCAAGCTCCTGGACCAGGCAAGCTCTTGGACCAGGCAAGCTCTTGGACCAGGCAAGCTCCTGGACTAGGCAAGCTCCTGGACCAGGCCAGCTCGTGGACCAGGCAAGGTCCTGGACCAAGCAGGCTCATGGACCAGGCACGCTCCTGGACTCGGCAAGCTCGTGGACCTGGTAAGCTCCCGGACCACGCAAGCTCTTGGACCAGGCACGCTCCTGGACAAGGCAAGCTCTTGGACCAAGCAGGCTTATGGAACAAGCAATCTCCTGGACCAGGCAAGCTCTAGGACTAGGCAAGCTCCTGGACGAGGCAAACTCTTGGACAAGGCAAGCTCCTTGTCGAGGCAAGCTCTTGGACCAGGCATGCTTGTGGACCAAGCAAGCTCCTGGACCAGGCACACTCCTGGACCAGGCACGCTCCTTGACAAGGCAAGCTCCTTGACCAGGCAAGCTCCTGGACCAGGCAAGCTCCTGGAACATGCAAGCTCCTGGACCAGGCAAGCTCCTGGACCAGGCAAGCTCCTGAACCAGGCAAGCTCCTTGACCAGGCAAGCTCCTGGGCCAGGCAGGCTCGTGGACCAGGCACGCTCCTGGACCAGGCAAGCTCCTGGACCAGGCACGCTCGTGGACCACGGAGGCTCTTGGACTAGGCAAGCTCTTGGTCCAGGCACGCTCCTGGACCAGGCACGCTCCTGGACCAGGCAAGCTCCTGGACCAGGCAAGCTCCTGGACCAGGCAAGCTCCTAGACCAGGCACTCTCCTGGACCAGGCAAGCTCCTAGACCAGGCAAGCTCCTGGACCAGACTAGCTCCTGGACCAGGCAAACTCGTGGACCAGGCACGCTCCTGGACCAGGCAAGATCCTGGACCAGACAAGCTCCTAGACCAGGCACGCTCCTACACCAGGGAAGCTCCTGGACCAGGCAAGCTCCTAAACCACGCAAGCTCTCGGACCAGGCAAGCTCTTGGACCAGGCAAGCTCCTGGACAAGGCAAGCTCCTACACCATCAAGCTCGTGGACCAGGCACGCTCCTGGACCAGGCAAGCTACTGGACCAGGCAAGCTCCTGGACTAGGCAAGCTCCTAGACCAGGCAAGCTCCTGGACCACGCAAGCTCCTAGACCAGGCAAGCTCATGGACCAGGCAAGCTCCTGGACCAGGCAAGCTTCTGGACCAGGCAAGCTCCTAGACTAGGCAAGCTCCTGGACCAGGCAAGCTCCGGGACCAGGCTGGCTCGTGAACAAGGCACGCTCCTGGACTGGGCAAGATCCTGGACCTGGCAAGCTCTTGGACCACGCAAGCTCTTGGACCATACATGCTCCTGGACCAGACAAGCTCTTGGACCAGGCAGGCTCGTGGACCAGGCAAGCTCTTGGACCAGGCAAGCTCCTGGATCAGGCAAGCTCCTCGACCACGCAAGCTCGTGGACCAGGCATGGTCGTGGACCAGGCACGCTCCTGGACTAGGCAAGCTCTTGGATCAGGCACGCTTCTAGACCAAGCAAGCACCTGGACTAGGCAAGCTCCTGGACCACGCAAGCTGTTGGACGAGGCACGCTTCTAGACCAAGCAAGGTCCTGGACCAGGCAAGCTCCTGGACCAGGCACGCTCCTGGACCAGGCAAGCTCCTAGACCGGGCAAGCTCCTGGACCAGACAAGCTCCTGGACCAGGCAAGCCCCTAGACCAGGCACGCTCGTGGACCAGGCACGCTCTTGGTCCAGGCAAGCTCTTGGACCAGGCAGGCTCGTGGACCAGGCACACTCTTGGACGAGGCAAGCTCGTGGACCAGGCAAGCTCCTGAACAAGCCACGCTCCTGGACCACGCAAGCTCCTAGACAAGGCAAGCTCTTGGACCAGGCAAGCTCCTGGACCAGGCAAACCCGTGGACCAGGCACGCTCCTGGACCAGGCAAGATCCTGGACCAGGCAAGCTTCTGGACCAGGCAAGCTCCAGAATCAGGCAAGCTCTTGGACCAGGCACGCTCCTGGACCAGGCAAGCTCCTAGACCAGACAAGCTCCTGGACCAGGTCCAAAAGCTTGCATGGTCCAAAAGCTTGCCTGGTCCGGGAGCGTGCGTGGTCCAGGAGCTTGCCTGATCGAGGAGCTTGCTTGGTCCAGAAGCGTGCCAGGTCCAAGAGCTTGCCTGGTCCAGGAGCGTACCTGGTCCAAGAGCGTACATGGTCCAGGAGCTTGCCTTAACCAGGAGCTTGCCTGGTCCAGGAGCGTGCCTAGTCCACGAGCGTGCCTGGTCCAGGAGCTTGCCTGGTCGAGGAGCTTGCGTGGTCCAAGAGCTTGCCTGGTCGAGGAGCATGCCTGGTCCACGAGCTTGCCTGGTCCAAGAGGTTGCTTGGTCCAGGAGCGTGCCTGGTCTACGAGCGTGCCTGGTCCAAGAGCTTGCTTGGTCCAGCAGCTTGCCTGGTCCAGGAGCTTACCCAGTCCAGGAGCTTGCCTGGTCCAGGAGCTTGCTCGCTAGGCCCTTGTTCTTGCAATTTTGCACACGCTAGGCCTTTGTTCTTGCAATTTTGCATACGCTAGGCCCTTGTTCTTTTTATTTTGCACACGCTAGGCCCTTGTTCTTTTTATTTTGCACACGCTAGGCCCTTATACTTGCTATTTTGCACACGCTATGCCCTTGTTCTTTTTATTTTGCACACGCTTGGCCCTTGTTTTTGCAATTTTGCACATGCTAGACCCTTGTTGTTTTTATTTTGCACACGCTAGTCCCTTGCTCTTGCTATTTCGCAAACGCTAGGCCCTCGTTCTTGATTTTTTGCACACGCTAGGCCCTTGCTCTTGCTATTTTGCACTCGCTAGGCCCTTGTTCTTGAAATTTTGCACACGCTAGGCCCTTGTTCTTGCAATTTAGCACACGCTAGGCCCTTGTTCTTTTTATTGCACACGCTAGGCCCTTGTTCTTTTTATTTTGCACACGCTATGCCCTTGTTCTTTTTATTTTGCACACGCTAGGCCCTTGTTCTTGCTATTTTGCAGACGCTATGCCCTTGTTCTTTTTATGTTGCACACGCTTGGCCCTTGTTCTTGCAATTTTGCACATGCTAGACCCTTGTTGTTTTTATTTTGCACACGCTAGGCCCTTGCTCTTGCTATTTCGCGAACGCTAGGCCCTTGTCCTTGTTTTTTTGCACACGCTAGGCTCTTGCTCTTGCTATTTTGCACTCGCTAGGCCCTTGTTCTTGCATTTTTGCACACGCTAGGCCCTTGTTCTTTATTTTGCACACGCTAGGCCCTTGTTCTTTTTATTTTGCATACGCTAGGCCCTTGTTCTTGTATTTTGCACATGCTAGGCCCTTGTTCTTGCTATTTTGCACACGCTATGCCCTTGTTCTTTTTATTTTGCACACTCTAGGCCCTTGTTCTTGCAATTTTGCACATGCTAGACCCTTGTTCTTTTTATTTTGCACATGTTAGGCCCTTGTTCTTGCTTTTTACGAACGCTAGGCCCTTGTTCTTGATTTTTTGCACACGCTAGGCCCTTGCTCTTGCTATTTTGCACTCGCTAAGCCCTTGTTCTTGCAATTTTGCACATGCTAGGCCCTTGTTCTTGCAATTTTGCATACGCTAGGCCCTTGTTCTTGCTATTTTGCACACGCTAGGCCCTTGTTCTTGCTATTTTGCACATGCTAGGCCTTTGTTCTGGCTATTTTGCACACGCTGTGCCCTTGTTCTTTTTATTTTGCACACGCTAAGCCCTTGTTCTTGCAATTTTGCACATGCTAGACCCTTGTTCTTTTTATTTTGCACACACTAGGCCCTTATTCTTGCAATTTCGCAAACGCTAGGCCCTTGTTCTTGATTTTTTGCACACGCTAGGCCATTGCTCTTGCTATTTTGCACTCACTAGGCCCTTGTTCTTGCAATTTTGCACACGCTAGGCCCTTGTTCTTGCTATTTCGCGAACGCTAGGCCCTTGTTCTTGATTTTTTGCACACGCTAGGCCCTTGCTCTTGCTATTTTGCACTCGCTAGGCCCTTGTTCTTGCAATTTTGCACACGCTAGGCCCTTGTTCTTGCAATTTTGCACACGCTAGGCCCTTGTTCTTGCTATTTTGCACACGCTAGGCCCTTGTTCTTTTTATTTTGCACACGCTAGGCCCTTGTTCTTGTTATTTTGCACACGCTATGCCCTTGGTCTTTTTATTTTGCACACGCTAGGCCCTTGTTCTTGCCATTTCGCGAACGCTAGGCCCTTGTTCTTGATTTTTTGCACACGCTAGGCCCTTGCTCTTGCTATTTTGCACTCGCTAAGCCCTTGTTCTTGCAATTTTGCACATGCTAGGCCCTTGTTCTTGCAATTTTGCAAACGCTAGGCCCTTGTTCTTTTTTTTTTGCACACGCTAGGCCCTTGTTCTTTTTATTTTGCACACGCTAGGCCCTTATTCTTGCAATTTCTCAAACGCTAGGCCCTTGTTCTTGATTTTTTGCACACGCTAGGCCCTTGCTCTTGCTACTTTGCTCTCACTAGGCCCTTGTTCTTGCAATTTTGCACACGCTAGGCCCTTGTTCTTGCTATTTCGCGAACGCTAGGCCCTTGTTCTTGATTTTTTGCACACGCTAGGCCCTTGCTCTTGCTATTTTGCACTCGCTATGCCCTTGTTCTTGCAATTTTGCACACGCTAGGCCCTTGTTCTTGCAATTTTGCACACGCTAGGCCCTTGTTCTTGCTATTTTGCACACGCTAGGCCCTTGTTCTTTTTATTTTGCACACGCTATGCCCTTGTTCTTGCTATTTTGCACACGCTATACCCTTGTTCCTTTTATTTTGCACACGCTAGGCCCTTGTTCTTGCAATTTTGCACATGCTAGACCCTTGTTCTTTTTATTTTGCAGACGCTAGGCCCTTGTTCTTGCTATTTCGCGAACGCTAGGCCCTTGTTCTTGATTTTTTGCACACGCTAGGCCCTTGCTCTTGCTATTTTGCACTCGCTAAGCCCTTGTTCTTGCAATTTTGCATATGCTAGGCCCTTGTTCTTGCAATTTTGCAAACGCTAGGCCCTTGTTCTTTTTATTTTGCACACGCTAGGCCCTTGTTCTTTTTATTTTGCACATGTTAGGCCTTTGTTCTGGCTATTTTGCACACGCTGTGCCCTTGTTCTTTTTATTTTGCACACGCTAAGCCCTTGTTCTTGCAATTTTGCACATGCTAGACCCTTGTTTTTTTTATTTTGCTCACGCTAGGCCCTTGTTCTTGCAATTTTGCAAACGCTAGGCACTTGTTCTTGATTTTTTGCACACGCTAGGCCCTTGCTCTTGCTATTTTGCACTCACTAGGCCCTTGTTCTTGCAATTTTGCACACGCCAGGCCCTTGTTCTTGCAATTTTGCACACGCTAGGCCCTTGTTCTTTTTATTTTGCACACGCTAGGCCCTTGTTCTTTTTATTTTGCACACGCTATGCCCTTGTTCTTTTTATTTTGCCCACGCTACGCCCTTGTTCTTTTTATTTTGCACATGCTAGGCCCTTGTTCGTGCTATTTCGCGAACGCTAGGCCCTTGTTCTTGATTTTTTGCACACGCTAGGCCCTTGCTCTTGCTATTTTGCACTCGCTAGGCCCTTGTTCTTGGAATTTTGCACACGTTAGGCCTTTTTTCTTGCAATTTTGCACACGCTAGGTCCTTGTTCTTTTCATTTTGCACACGCTAGGCCCTTGTTCTTTTTATCTTGCACACGCTAGGCCCTTGTTCTTGATATTTTGCACACGCTATGCCCTTGTTATTTTTATTTTGCACACGCTAGGCCCTTGTTGTTGCAATTTTGCAC
This sequence comes from Closterium sp. NIES-65, assembly GCA_948144175.1. Classification (NCBI taxonomy): domain Eukaryota; kingdom Viridiplantae; phylum Streptophyta; class Zygnematophyceae; order Desmidiales; family Closteriaceae; genus Closterium; species Closterium sp. NIES-65. The sequence goes on along the minus strand of CANXME010001152.1, from coordinate 7,700 downwards.
ATGCTAGATCCTTGTTCTTTTTATTTTGCACACGCTAGGCCCTTGTTCTTGCTATTTCGCGAACGCTAGGCCCTTGTTCTTGATTTCTTGCACATGCTAGGCCCTTGCTCTTGCTATTTTGCACTCGTTAGGCCCTTGTTCTTGCAATTTTGCACACGTTAGGCCCTTGTTCTTGCAATTATGCACATGCTAGGCCCTTCTTCTTTTTATTTTGCACACGCTAGGCCCTTGTCCTTTTTATTTTGCACAAGCTAGGCCCTTGTTCTTGCTATCTTGCACACGCTTTGCCCTTGTTCTTTTTATTTTACTCACGCTAGGCCCTTGTTCTTGCAATTTTCCACATGCTAGACCCTTGTTCTTTTTATTTTGCACACGCTAGGCCCTTGCTCTTGCTATTTCGTGAACGCTAGGCCCTTGTTCTTGATTTTTTGCACATGCTAGGCCCTTGTTGTTGCTATTTTGCACTCGCTAGGCCCTTGTTCTTGCAATTTTGCACACGCTAGGCCCTTGTTCTTGCAAGTTTGCACACGCTAGGCCCTTGTTCTTTCTATTTTGCACACGCTAGGCCCTTGTTCTTTTTATTTTGCACACGCTATGCCCTTGTTCTTTTTATTTTGCACACGCTAGGCCCTTGTTCTTGTAATTTTGCACATGCTAGACCCTTGTTCTTCTTATTTTGGACACGCTAGGCCCTTGTTCTTGCTATTTCGCGAACGCTAGGCCCTTGTTCCTGATTTTTTGCATACGCTAGGCCCTTGGTCTTGCTATTTTGCACTCGCTAGGCTCTTGTTCTTGCAATTTTGCACACGCTAGGCCCTTGTTCTTGCAATTTTGCACACGCTAGGCCCTTGTTCTTTTTATTTTGCACACGCTAGGCCCTTGTTCTTTCTATTTTGAACACGCTAGGTCCTTGTTCTTTTTATTTTGCTCACGCCATGCCCTTGTTCTTTTTATTTTGCACAAGCTAGGCCCTTGTTCTTGCAATTTTGCACATGCTAGACCCTTGTTCTTTTTATTTTGGACACACTAGGCCCTTGTTCTTGCTATTTCGCGAACACAAGGCCCTTGTTCTTGATTTTTTGCATACGCTAGGCCCTTGGTCTTGCTATTTTGCACTCGCTAGGCTCTTGTTCTTGCAATTTTGCACTCGCTAGGCCCTTGTTCTTGCAATTTTGCACACGCTAGGCCCTTGTTTTTTTTATTTTGCACACGCTAGGCCCTTGTTCTTGTATTTTGCACATGCTAGGCCCTTGTTCTTGCTATTTTGCACACGCTATGCCCTTGTTCTTTTTATTTTGCACACTCTAGGCCCTTGTTCTTGCAATTTTGCACATGCTAGACCCTTGTTCTTTTTATGTTGCACATGTTAGGCCCTTGTTCTTGCTATTTCGCGAACGCTAGGCCTTTGTTCTTGATTTTTTGCACACACTAGGCCCTTGCTCTTGCTATTTTGTACTCGCTAGGCCCTTGTTCTTGCAATTTTGCACACGCTAGGCCCTTGTTCTTGCAATTTTGCACACGCTAGGCCCTTGTTCTTGCTATTTTGCACACGCTAGGCCCTTGTTCTTTTTATTTTGCACACGCTAGGCCCTTGTTCTTGCTATTTTGCACACGCTATGCCCTTGGTCTTTTTATTTTGCACACGCTAGGCCCTTGTTCTTGCAATTTTGCACATGCTAGACCCTTGTTCTTTTTATTTTGCACACGCTAGGCCCTTGTTCTTGCTATTTCGCGAACGCTAGGCCCTTGTTCTTGATTTTTTGCACACGCTAGGCCCTTGCTCTTGCTATTTTGCACTCGCTAAGCCCTTGATCTTGCAATTTTGCACATGCTAGGCCCTTGTTCTTGCAATTTTGCAAACGCTAGGCCCTTGCTCTTTTTTTTTTGCACACGCTAGGCCCTTGTTCTTTTTATTTTGCACACGCTAGGCCTTTGTTCTGGCTATTTTGCACACGCTGTGCCCTTGTTCTTTTTATTTTGCACACGCTAAGCCCTTGTTCTTGCAATTTTGCACATGCTAGACCCTTGTTTTTTTATTTTGCACACGCTAGGCCCTTGTTCTTGCAATTTCGCAAACGCTAGGCACTTGTTCTTGATTTTTTGCACACGCTAGGCCCATGCTCTTGCTATTTTGCACTCGCTAGGCCCTTGTTCTTGCAATTTTGCACACGCTAGGCCCTTGTTCTTGCAATTTTGCACACGCTAGGCCCTTGTTCTTTTTATTTTGCACACGCTAGGCCCTTGTTCTTTTTATTTTGCCCACGCTATGCCCTTGTTCTTTTTATTTTGCACACGCTACGCCCTTGTTCTTTTTATTTTGCACATGCTAGGCCCTTGCTCTTGCAATTTTGCACATGCTAGACCCTTGTTCTTTTCATTTTGCACACGCTAGGCCCTTTTTCTTGCTATTTTGCGAACGCTAGGCCCTTGTTCTTGATTTTTTGCACACGCTAGGCCCTTGCTCTTGCTATTTTGCACTCGCTAGGCCCTTGTTCTTGCAATTTTGCACACGCTAGGCCCTTGTTCTTGCAATTTTGCACACGCTAGGCTCTTGCTCTTGCTATTTTGCGAACGCTAGGCCCTTGTTCTTGATTTTTTGCACACGCTAGGCCCTTGCTGTTGCTATTTTGCACTCGCTAGGCCCTTGTTCTTGCAATTTTGCACACGCTAGGCCCTTGTTCTTGCAATTTTGCACACGCTAGGCCCTTGTTCTTTTTATTTTGCACATGCTAGGCCCTTGTTCTTGCAATTTTGCAAACGCTAGGCCCTTGTTCTTTTTTTTTTTGCACACGCTAGGCCCTTGTTCTTTTTATTTTGCACACGCTAGGCCTTTGTTCTGGCTATTTTGCACACGCTGTGCCCTTGTTCTTTTTATTTTGCACACGCTAAGCCCTTGTTCTTGCAATTTTGCACATGCTAGACCCTTGTTTTTTTTATTTTGCACACGCTAGGCCCTTGTTCTTGCAATTTCGCAAACGCTAGGCACTTGTTCTTGATTTTTTGCACACGCTAGGCCCATGCTCTTGCTATTTTGCACTCGCTAGGCCCTTGTTCTTGCAATTTTGCACACGCTAGGCCCTTGTTCTTGCAATTTTGCACACGCTAGGCCCTTGTTCTTTTTATTTTGCACACGCTAGGCCCTTGTTCTTTTTATTTTGCCCACGCTATGCCCTTGTTCTTTTTATTTTGCACACGCTACGCCCTTTTTCTTTTTATTTTGCACATGCTAGGCCCTTGCTCTTGCAATTTTGCACATGCTAGACCCTTGTTCTTTTCATTTTGCATACGCTAGGCCCTTTTTCTTGCTATTTTGCGAACGCTAGGCCCTTGTTCTTGATTTTTTGCACACGCTAGGCCCTTGCTCTTGCTATTTTGCACTCGCTAGGCCCTTGTTCTTGCAATTTTGCACACGCTGGGCCCTTGTTCTTGCAATTTTGCACACGGTAGGCTCTTGCTCTTGCTATTTCGCGAACGCTAGGCCCTTGTTCTTGATTTTTTGCACACGCTAGGCCCTTGCTGTTGCTATTTTGCACTCGCTAGGCCCTTGTTCTTGCAATTTTTCACACGCTAGGCCCTTGTTCTTGCAATTTTGCACACGCTAGGCCCTTGTTCTTTTTATTTTGCACACGCTAGGCCCTTGTTGTTTTTATTTTGCACACGCTAGGCCCTTGTTCTTTCTATTTTGTACACGCTAGGCCCTTGTTCTTGCAATTTTGCACATGCTAGACCCTTGTTCTTTTTATTTTGCACACGCTAGGCCCTTTTTCTTGCTATTTTGCGAACGCTAGGCCCTTGTTCTTGATTTTTTTGCACACGCTAGGCCCTTGCTCTTGCTATTTTGCACTCGCTAGGCCCTTGTTCTTGCAATTTTGCACACGCTGGGCCCTTGTTCTTGCAATTTTGCACACGCTAGGCTCTTGCTCTTGCTATTTCGCGAACGCTAGGCCCTTGTTCTTGATTTTTTGCACACGCTAGGCCCTTGCTGTTGCTATTTTGCACTCACTAGGCCCTTGTTCTTGCAATTTTGCACACGCTAGGCCCTTGTTCTTGCAATTTTGCACACGCTAGGCCCTTGTTCTTTTTTTTTTGCACACGCTAGGCCCTTGTTCTTTTTATTTTGCACACGCTAGGCCCTTGTTCTTTTTATTTTGCACACGCTAGGCCCTTGTTCTTGCTATTTCGCGAACGCTAGGCCCTTGTTCTTGATTTTTTGCACACGCTAGGCCCTTGCTCTTGCTATTTTGCACTCGCTAGGCCCTTGTTCTTGCAATTTTGCACACGCTAGGCCCTTGTTCTTGCAATTTTGCACACGCTAGGCCATTATTCTTGCTATTTTGCACACGCTAGGCCCTTGTTCTTTTTATTTTGCACATGCTAGGCCCTTGTTCTTGCTATTTTGCACACGCTATGCCCTTGTTCTCTTTATTTTGCACACGCTAGGCCCTTGTTCTTGCAATTTTGCACATGCTAGACCCTTGTTCTTTTTATTTTGCACACGCTAGGCCCATGTTCTTGCTATTTCGCGAACGCTAGGACCTTGTTCTTGATTTTTTGCACACGCTAGGCCCTTACTCTTGCTGTTTTGCACTCGCTAGGCCCTTGTTTTTGCAATTTTGCACACGCTAGGCCCTTGTTCTTGCAATTTTGTACACGCTAGGCCCTTGTTCTTTTTATTTTGCACACGCTAGGCCCTTGTTCTTTTTATTTTGCACCCGCTAGGCCCTTGTTCTTGCTATTTTGCACATGCTATGCCCTTGTTCTTTTTATTTTGCCCACGCTAGGCCCTTGTTCTTGCAATTTTGCACATGCTAGACCCTTGTTCTTTTTATTTTGCACACGCTAGGCCCTTGTTCTTGCTATTTCGCGAACGCTAGGCCCTTGTTCTTTATTTTTTGCACATGCTAGGCCCTTGCTCTTGCTATTTTCAACTCGTAAGGCCCTTGTTCTTGCAATTTTGCACACGCTAGGCCCTTGTTCTTTTTATTTTGCACACGTTAGGCCCCTGTTCTTGCTATTTTGCACACGCTATGCCCTTGTTCTTTTTATTTTGCACACGCTAGGCCCTTGTTCTTTTTATTTTGCAAAAGCTAGGCCCTTGTTCTTGCTATCTTGCACACGCTATGCCCTTGTTCTTTTTACTTTGCACACGCTAGGCCCTTGTTCTTGCAATTTTGCACATGCTAGACCCTTGTTCTTTTTATTTTGCACACGCTAGGCTCTTGCTCTTGCTATTTCGCGAACGCTAGGCCCTTGTTCTTGATTTTTTGCACACGCTAGGCCCTTGCTGTTGCTATTTTGCACTCGCTAGGCCCTTGTTCTTGCAATTTTGCACACGCTAGGCCCTTGTTCTTGCAATTTTGCACACGCTAGGCCCTTGTTCTTTTTATTTTGCACACGCTAGGCCCTTGTTCTTTTTATTTTGCACACGCTATGCCCTTGTTCTTTTTATTTTGCACACGCTAGGCCCTTGTTCTTGCAATTTTGCACATGCTAGACCCTTGTTCTTTTAATTCTGCACACGCTAGGCCCTTGTTCTTGCTATTTCGCGAACGCTAGGCCCTTGTTCTTGATTTTTTGCACACGCTAGGCCTTTGCTCTTGCTATTTTGCACTCGCTAGGCCCTTGTTCTTGCAATTTTGCACACGCTAGGCCCTTGTTCTTGCAATTTTGCACACACTAGGCCATTGTTCTTGCTATTTTGCACACGTTAGGCCCTTGTTCTTTTTATTTTGCACACGCTAGGCCCTTGTTCTTGCTATTTTGCACACGCTATGCCCTTGTTCTCTTTATTTTGCACACGCTATGCCCTTGTTCTTGCAATTTTGCACATGCTAGACCCTTGTTCTTTTTATTTTGCACACGCTAGGCCCATGTTCTTGCTATTTTGCGAACGCTAGGCCCTTGTTCTTGATTTTTTGCTAAAGCTAGGCCCTTACTCTTGCTGTTTGCACTCGCTAGGCCCTTGTTTTTGCAATTTTGCACACGCTAGGCCCTTGTTCTTGCAATTTTGTAGACGCTAGGCCCTTGTTCTTTTTATTTTGCACACGCTAGGCCCTTGATCTTTTTATTTTGCACCCGCTAGGCCCTTGTTCTTGCTATTTTGCACATGCTGTGCCCTTGTTCTTTTTTTTTTGCACACTCTAGGCCCTTGTTCTTGCTATTTCGCGAACGCTAGGCGCTTGTTCTTGATTTTTTGCACGCGCTAGGCCCTTGCTCTTGCTTTTTTGCACACGCTAGGCCCTTGTTCTTGCTATTTTCCACTCGCTAGGCCCTTGTTCTTGCAATTTTGCACACGTTAGGCCCTTGTTCTTGCAATTTTGCACACGCTAGGCCCTTGTTCTTTCTATTTTGCACACGCTAGGCCCTTGTTCTTTTTATTTTGCACACGCTAGGCATTTGTTCTTGCTATTTTGCACACGCTATGCCCTTGTTCTTGCAATTTTACACATGCTAGACCCTTGTTCATTTTATTTTGCACACAATAGGCCCTTGTTCTTGCTATTTCGCGAATGCTAGGCCCTTGTTGTTGATTTTTTGCACACGCTAGGCCCTTGTTCTTGCTATTTTGCACTCGCTAGGCCCTTGTTGTTGCAATTTTGCATACGCTAGGCCCTTATTCTTTTTATTTTGCACACGCTAGGCCCTTGTTCTTTTTATTTTGCACACGCTAGGCCCTTGTTCATTTTACTTTGCACAAGCTAGGCCCTTGTTCTTGCAATCTTGCACACGCTATGCCCTTGTTCTTTTTTTTTTGCACACGCTAGGCCCTTGTTCTTGCAATTTTGCACATGCTAGACCCTTGTTCTTTTTATTTTGCTCACGCTAGGCCCTTGCTCTTGCTATTTCGTGAACGCTAGGCCCTTGTTCTTGATGTTTTGCACACGCTAGGCCCTTGCTCTTGCTATTTTGCACACGCTAGTCCCTTGTTCTTGATTTTTTGCACACGCTAGGCCCTTGCTCTTGCTGTTTTGCACTCGCTAGGCCCTTGTTTTTGCAATTTTGCACACGCTAGGCCCTTGTTCTTGCAATTTTGTACACGCTAGGCCCTTGTTCTTTTTATTTTGCACACGCTAGGCCCTTGTTCTTTTTATTTTGCACACGCTAGGCCCTTGTTCTTGCTATTTTGCACATGCTATGCCCTTGTTCTTTTTATTTTGAACACCCTATGCCCTTGTTCTTGCAATTTTGCACATGCTAGACCCTTGTTCTTTTTATTTTGCACACGCTAGGCCCTTGTTCTTGCTATTTCGCGAACGCTAGGCCCTTGTTCTTGATTTTTTACACACGCTAGGCCCTTGCTCTTGCTATTTTGCACTCGCTGAGGCCCTTGTTCTTGCAATTTTGCACACGCTAGGCCCTTGTTCTTACAATTTTGCATACACGCTAGGCTCTTGTTCATTTTATTTGCACACGCTAGGCCCTTGTTCTTGCTATTTTGCACACGCTATGCCCTTGTTCTTTTATTTTGCACACGCTAAGGCCCTTGTTCTTCTTGCAATTTTGCACAAATGCTAGAGAAGACCCTGTTCTTTTTAATTTTGCACATGCTAGGCCCTTGCTCTGGCTATTTCCGCAAAGCTAGCCCTTGTTCTTGTTTTTTTGTTTTTGCCACATTAGGCCTTGCTCTTGCTATTTTGCACATCGCTAGGAGGGCCCTTGTTTCTTGCAACTTTGCACACTGTCTAGGCCTTGTTCTTGCA